>JABTTQ020002859.1:0-125000 GCA_016081115.2 Rehmannia glutinosa
CTTCCTCTTCACTTTTGTCTACAAAAAGAGGATCACAAGATGTAGAAATATTGTACAAAAATGAAAAGTAAATCTTGCTGATAAGGATTGCAACGGTTGGAATTTTTGCTGTCAAAAATACCATAGGGCGACCGGTTGCCCTGTAATAAGATTTCGAACGTTTTGAAAAAATAGTGCGATCCAGGTACGGGTCGAAGGGGGGGTCGACCGGTCGACAGGGGGGCGACCGGTCACCCTAGGGTGCGACCGGTCGACCCCCTGCTTGATCGGTCCCCCTCTTCATTTTTATGAGTACAGAATGTTCTGTTTCAATATTCTTTACTTCAGGTACCGATCGACGCTTTGGGCGACCGGTCGACCTCCAGTTGTAAATGTTGTCCGATTTTTATCAAAAATAAACTTCAAGAAATACTCCAAAAAATTAGTAAAAACATTTTAAATCACTTAGGAGTATTTTGACAACATTTATAAACATAGTTTTGGTGTAAAAACCAATTTAAACAAAACCATCAAAAGTGTTGTCCATTTTTATCAAAAAATAAATTCTAAGAAATACTCCAAAAATTAGCAAAAACATTTTAAATCATTTAGGAGTATTTGGACAACATTTATTAACATTGTTTTGGTATAAAAACTCATTTAAACATAATCATCAAAATCTTGATAAAAACATTTATCTAACAAAAAGGAGGAGCAGAGTTCGAAGGTGGCGGATCAAAGGGGGAAGGCGCCCGAGCCTAAACCCGCAGGTAAAATCGAACCCTCTACTGCTCGCACAAGGGATATTAAATGTTATAAATGTCATGGGTTTGGGCATATAGCTAGTCAATGTCCAAATAAGAGGGTGTTGGTGTTGCATGAGAATGGGGAGATGGAGTCGGAGAGTGAGGGAGAGCATGATTATAGTGATATGCTGGAGTTGGAGGATATTTCGGAGATGATAGAGGCGGCAAGGGGTGAAGCGTTATCCTTGGTGTCTCGGAGGGCGCTGAGCATCCAACCTAAGTCAGATGAGGGAGTCCAGCGAGAAAACATCTTTCGTACAAGGTGTTTTGTCAATGGAAATGTGTGTAGTGTCATCATAGATGGGGGGAGTTGCACTAATGTAGCAAGTGCAAAGATGGTGGATAGGTTAGGAATCCCAACGATGAAACACCCACAACCGTATAAGTTGCAGTTGGTGAGCGACTGTGGGGAGATGCGGATAAGTAGGCAGGCGAATGTAGCATTTCAAATAGGGGGATATAAGGATGAGGTGTTGTGCGATGTGGTGCCGATGCAGGCGGGGCACATCCTGTTGGGGAGGCCGTGGCCATTTGATAGGAGGGTTCAACATGACGGCTACACTAACCAGTATACTCTTGTTTATAATCAGAGGCGTATTGTACTTCTTCCTCTAACTCCAAAAGAGATCTATGAGGATCAAGTGAAATCGAGAGAGAGAGAGAGGGGTGAAAGAAAAAGAGAGTTCGGCTAGTGAGCATAAAAATCAAAATAAAGCCGAGAAAAAGGAGAGCTTGAGAGAAAACAAGAGTGAGAGTCCGGCTAAGGGTAGAAGTGAGGTTCGAAAGATAGCCGGGAAAAAGGAGAGCAATAATTTTGAGAGGGCCGGAAAACAAAAAGGGGGTGGGATAGCCATGAGGTAAGAAACGAGGGAAAAATAAATTTGATGGCAAAAATGAGTGACCTTAGGAAAGCCACCACGAGTGGTAGTTCGATGATACTCTTGGTGTACAAGGGCACTTATTTATCTACTGACAGTCTTATAAACCCCGATTTGCCTAGTTCTGTCTTGTCTTTGTTGCAGGAGTTCGAGGATGTATTTCCAGATGAGATGCCGGGCGGACTACCACCTATTCGAGGGATTGAGCATCAGATTGATTTCATTCCGGGTGCATCACTGCCTAACCGGCCGGCGTACAGAACTAATCCGGAGGAGACAAAAGAGTTGCAGCGGCAAGTTGATGAGTTGCTAAGTAAGAAACTCATCCGGGAAAGCATGAGTCCTTGTGCGGTTCCGGTGTTACTAGTTCCGAAGAAGGATGGGTCTTGGAGGATGTGTGTGGATTGTCGGGCTATTAATAACATCACTATCAATCTGGCACCCCATACCTCACTTGGATGATATGTTAGACGAACTCCATGGTTCTAGCATCTTTTCCAATATCGATTTGAGGAGCGGGTACCATCAGATTCGGATGCGGGAAGGGGATGAGTGGAAAGCAGCTTTTAAGACGAAGCATGGTTTGTATGAGTGGTTAGTCATTCCATTTGGGCTAACCAATGTGCCTAGCACATTCATGAGACTTATGAACCATGTTTTGAGAGCTTTCATTGGTAAGTTTGTTGTGGTTTACTTTGATGATATTCTCATTTATAGTAAATCATTGCACGAACACTTGGATCACTTGAGGGCCGTCTTAGAGGTGTTGAGGAAGGAAAAGTTGTATGCAAACGTCAAGAAGTGCACCTCTCTTCGGAGCAGTTGATATTCTTGGGGTTTGTAGTAAGTTCAAAGGGAATTACAGTGGATGAAGAGAAGATTAAATCTATCCAGGACTGGCCTAGACCCACATCGACCAGTCAAGTGCGTAGCTTTCATGGCCTTGTGAGCTTTTATCAGAGGTTTGTGCGGGATTTCAGTACTATCGCAGCATCATTGACGGAAACTATTAAAAAGAGTGTTGCGTTTCAGTGGGGCGAGGCCCAAGACAAGGCATTTGAGTTGTTGAAGGAAAGGCTAACACATGCGCCTTTGCTAGCACTGCCTGATTTTACCAAAGTCTTTGAGCTCGAGTGTGACGCGTCGGGGGTTGGGATCGGCGATGTGCTAATGCAAGAGGGGCAGCCGATCGCGTTCTTCAGCGAAAAACTGAGTGGTGCAGCCTTGAACTTCCCGATGTACGACAAGGAGTTGTATGCTTTGGTCCGTGCCTTAAAAACGTGGCAGCACTATTTATGGCCAAAGGAGTTCATCATCCACACCGATCATGAGTCCCTAAAGTATCTCAAGGGGCAACAAAAGTTGAACAAGCGACATGCACGGTGGCTCGAATTCAACAAGACATTTCCATACATCATCCGGTACAAACAAGGTAAAACTAATATTGTGGCAGACGCACTGTCTCGGAGGTACACTCTTATCTCTACTTTAGATGCTAAAATCCTTGGGTTTGAACATATTAAAGAGTTGTATTTGCATGACCTTGATTTTTCTGAGCCATTTGGTGCATGCGAAAAGGGGGCTGAGGGTAAGTTTTATAGGCATGATGGTTTTCTATTTCGGGAGGATAAATTGTGCATTCCTGAATGTTCTTTGAGAGACTTACTAGTGAGAGAATCGCATGGTGGGGGTCTTATGGGACATTTTGGAGTAGCTAAAACTTTAGCCATCTTGCAAGAGAACTTTTATTGGCCACATATGAAGCGAGATGTTGAGCGCATTTGTGGTAGATGCATTACTTGTAGGCAAGCTAAATCCCGGGTTCAAAACCAGGGACTTTACATGCCCCTACCCATTCCGATGACACCGTGGGTTGATATTTCTATGGACTTTGTTTTAGGACTTCCAAGAACTAAACATGGGTCCGATTCTATATTTATTGTCGTAGATCATTTTTCAAAGATGGCACATTTCATTCCATGTCATAAAATTGATAATGCATCTTTGATTGTCGATTTATTCTTTAAAGAAGTTGTGAGGTTGCATGGTTGCCTAGAACCATTGTGTCGGATAGAGACTCTAAGTTCTTAAGTTACTTTTGGAAGACCTTGTGGGGGAAGTTGGGAACTAAATTGTTATTTTCTACTACTTGTCATCCCCAAACTGACGGTCAAACTGAAGTAGTGAATAGAACATTGTCTATGTTGTTAAGGGCTATTATTAAAAAGAATATTAACTTGGGAAGATTGCTTACCACATGTTGAGTTTGCTTATAATCGTGTTGTGCATTCTGCATCAAAGTTTTCACCATTTGAACTTGTTTATGGTTTTAATCCACTAACCCCATTGGATTTATCACCTTTACATGTTTCTGAGCATGTTAACTTAGATGGGCAGAAGAAAGCTGATTTTGTGAAATAGTTACATGAGAAAGCGAAACTCAACATTGAACGGCGGACAGAGCAATACACGGCGCAAGCTAACAAACATCGCAAAAAGATGGTGTTGAACGCGGCGTGGGTTTGGGTACACATGCGCCCGAACGATTTCAGCAGTCGAAAGTCCAAGTTGCATCCGCGAGAGATGGTTCGTTCAAGTGCTCGGCGGATCAATGACAATGCTTACAAAATTGATTTACCGGGCGACTATGGGGTCAGTGCTTCTTTCAATGTTGCGGATCTTAGTCCATTTGATGTCAATTCGGATTTGAGGACAAATCCTTCTGAAGAGGAGGGGAATAATGAGAATCCATGGATAAAAGACCCAGTAACCGTACCAATTGATCCGGTGACGAGGGCGAGGGCAAGGAAGTTCAAGGATGCACTAAATGGGCTGATTCAAGTCTTTCAAAATGAGGCCGAAAGTGCATTACCGAAGGAGGAAGATGATCAGGTGGTCCAGTTGATTAGCGTTGTCAATGGTCCAGAGTCCACCTCAGACTGAGCAACTAAAGGATGCCAAGAATACAAGCCACCTACCTTCTTGAAGACCTCATAATCAAGTGCTCGATGGTGTTGTATTCTTTTATCATAGTTAGTTGTAGTTTAGTTTTTATTTAGAGTCATGTTAGTGTTTTGGAGGCCAAATAAACCTTTAAGGCCACGTTTTGAGTTGTTATTTCCAGTCTAGGACGAGCAGGGGATAAAAGACTAAAGAAATCGAAGGAGGCAAAAGTCGTGAAAAGCACGGCCTGGCCGTGCTTAAGTTACACGGCCGTGTTCGGATCTTTCGTCGCGAACACGGCCTAGCCGTGCTTCTGGGCACGGTCGTGTGGGAAGATGTGCATCGTGGGTTCGTGGAAAGCACGGCCTAGCCATGCTTGGGAACACGGCCGTGTTCGGAAATTTCTTCGCGAACACGGCTTGGCCGCGGCTTCCCGGTACTACGGTGTGGGGGGCCGGAGTCCGAAGCGGCGCTGCGAAACACGGCCTGGCCGTGTTTCTCTGGCACGGGCGTGCTTTTTACCGGATTTCGAGATTTTTATGTTTTTTTTGTTTTCTTTTCAGTTTTAAAGTTTTTTTCTTGGTAGGTTAGGGTTTGGACCCTTTATAAGGGAGAACACTTGTTATCTTTCGGCAGTTGATCAATACAATTAATCTTTTACTCTCAAATTGAGTGTTTCTCCAAGTGCTTCAAGATTTACGTTTCTTGTTGCAATTATCGACTTATCAGGTAATAATCCATAGTTGCTTGTGGCGTCTTCGCATACCGAGGTTCTTGCTTCGCTAAGCAACGGGTCGAGGTTTCCCCACCAAATTAACCAAACTAGTGAAGATTCTGGGTTAACAACATATTGTTGTTGGGTCGTATGCACAATTATTGTTGCGGTTCACATCATGCCCACAGCATGGTTATGCAGACTGGCAGAGGGTTCAATATTTCTACAATGGGCTGAATGGGCATACGAGGACGATACTAGATGCGGCATCAGGAGGTACATTGATGGTTAAAACACCGACTGAGGCCTTACTTCTACTTGAAGAAATGGCCACAAACAGCTATAAATGGCCCTCCGAGAGATCAGCGCCGAAGCCAATTGCCGGTGTTCTTGAGCTTGATACAATGTCAGCTTTGGCAGCTCAAATCTCGAGTCTGACAAAGCAATTAGCAATCATGAATACTGGTGGCACACCACAGCAAGCCGCACTTCCACCCGCAGCCGTTCACGCAGCCACCACTCACGAGGCCAAGCAAGTCAATTATGTGAATAATCGGGATTTTAATAACCGAGCTAATTCATTACTAACTCATTATCACCCGGGGCTTCGCAATCATGAGAATTTGTCTTATAGCAACAACAGGAATGTATTGAATACACCCCCGAGTTATCCAAACCCATCCAGTTCCAATGCACTCGGAGCTGAAAAGAAGCAGTCGCTTGAGGAGATGCTCGGCTCATTCATCGGAGAGACCAAGAATCGAATGAATAGGAGTGAGGCGCAGATTGATGGTCTGAATAATAAGATGAACACAATGGAGACGCATATTAGGTCGTCGAGACACAAATGGGTCGATTGGCTGTTACCGTGAATTCATTGCGGCCAGAAGGGAAAGTTCCCAAGTGATACTGAGGTTAATCCAGAGAGCACTGCAATGCGATTTACGTGAAAAAGGAAGCAAAAATTGCCTGGCCCCAGAAGAATCACCTATTTATGCGAAACCAATGGAATCCAAGAAAATGAAGTTGGAAGATTTTGAGACTGTCTATTTGACAGAGGAGTGTAGTGCAATAGTCCAAAGTAAATTACCTCAGAAAATGAAGGATCCAGAGAGTTTCACTATTCCTTGTACTATTGGAGGAGTTTTCTTTGAGAAACCACTTTGTGATTTTGGGTCCAGTGTGAATCTTATATCACTTTCTGATGTGACGAAGTTTGGGCTCGAGGAGGTGAAGCCGTCCAATATCACTTTGCAGTTCGCTGATCGATCCATCGCCTATCCATGGGGAATCATTGAAGACGTATTGGTAAGAATTAATAAATTTATTTTTCCTGTGGATTTTGTAGTGTTAGACGCGAACGAGGACAAGAAAATACCCATAATCTTTGGGCGGCCATTTTTAGCTACATCACGGGCTTTGATCGATGTAGAAACGGGGGAACTAACATTGTGGACAAATCAGGAGAAAGTTATATTCACCATCCATCCAACCAACAAGCTAAAATCTGACATAAATAATGGTAAGCAGATGGTTGGGAATATAACTGAAGACATTGGATGTTGAGAAGTTTCTAAGGGCAATGTGGATAACATGCCTATTGGAGCCCCAACTTGAGGATAATCTGACATAGTCTGGCTGAAGACTGTAAACTTAGCGCTTCTTGGGAGGCAACCCAAACCCCTTTTATTGCTTTCTTAGTTTTAATATAGTTTAGTAGTTGTTTTTGTTTTTTTTTTCCTGAATTTTTGGCATTTTTAGGAGTAGTAAGTTGCATCATACCCCACCCCTCTTATTTGTGCAACTCCCACATATCCCACTCCATCTTCACAAAGGAGCATTATAACACCACACACACCATCTTCATCTCATTCACTCATTTTTGGTAAGTTTGCAACTTCAAAACCCCACCCCATTTTCCCCATCTTGTGATTTTGGTGTGATTGGATTGTAGTAGTGCTAGGATAATTGTTGTTGATTTGTGGATTGTGGATTGGTTGATCATGTTAGACTTAGGCTTGGTGTTGATTTTTGGGATTGAATTGAGTTCTCCATTGCATTCACCATCTTTGCCCAAATTCTTGCATATGAGGTGTTTGATAAAATGCCCCAATGACAATTTCACATTGTTTAGTGGTATCTTGCATATCTATGCTTATCTTTTTGACATGACACTATATTTTCTACTTGGGTGCATTATGTAGGTGCTTTGATTCTCGAGTTCTCACCCATAACCGAATTCCATGGTTCCATGAGTTTTGTTTCTTGTTTACCTTGCTAGGTTACAAAGATGCAAAGTCAAAAAGGATCGGGCCAAGGCAAAGGGGAGGAGCAAGACCACACCTCGGAGGCATACAACACCCACGGGCTTGTGCGCTAGGATGCATTGTGAGCTTATACGAGACACCTCATATACGTAGTAGTACCACATGACTTAAGGAGCCTTCGCTCTTCGGCTACCAGGAAAGTCCTTTTTCCCACCTCTCCATTGGGGACAATGTCGTTTTAAGTTTGGGGGGTGCAGTTTGTTTTTATTCTTGGAGTCGAGTCTGAGTCACAAAAAAAAATGAAAAAAGAGTCTAGAGTCGAGTTGGGTCCTTTGTAAAACTGTGAAATTGCATGACTAAGTGAATTTGTTGAATATGAGTTGAACGGTCAAGAGAGCATGTGTTTAAACTGTGATCTATTCTTCTTTCCATTAATTCCATCTATGTGCTTAACTCTGTTGATTTATTTGGGGATGAATTATGCGATTGAGTGTTTCCTTTCTGATCCCACCAGATTTAGAGACCTGTCGATCACTAGTCGAGGCGAAATCTAGGTGAAGTAACATTAAGGAAGTGATTTAGGCCATTTTTGAACAAGCCAGAGCCTAAAATGCCTACCTTTGTATTATATTTTCCCTAGTGTCCCCTTTGAGCCGTATAAACCCGTTTCTTTGGCAACCAATCTAATACCCAGAGCCTAAATGTGAATGTCCTAATTACCCATCACTCATACACACAAAGTATAGAAAAATGTTGAAGGTTGAGGAGGGTATAATGAGAAGGGTATGTATTTAATTGAATGAAGTTTCCCGAGAAAAGAAGATATGAAACCCCATGTATGCAAAAGAACAAGTTTGGGGGTACCGGAAAAAAAAATGAGAAAAATCAGTGGATTGAAGGTTCATAAACATTGGGGATGTCAAAAAGTGAAGGGTAGTTGCTAATTGATGATTCGAATTGATAATTGTGTGTTTGGGTGACTTGAGCTACTTAATCCTATATTTTCCTACCTTACCCTAAGCCCACATTACAAGCTTTAAAAGTCCTATTGATTATTGTGTTACATTAGCCTACATTAGTGGAGATTAGTGTGAAATAGAAGCCTATGGAGTCCGGTAAGCATCTCATCTCTATATTCAAAAAGTGGATCATTTTGAAAATACTTGATTGCGTGAGTCTATCTGGATAATGAAAACGGAGTTGGCATGAACATTCCACCTTCATGATCACATTGTGAAAATACGTGCTTGATTGATAGTAAAACGAAATTTGACGAATGAGTTTGGTTGTGAAGTTTGTGATTGGTTTGTTTGTGAGTCATCTTCATTTTTGTTTCCTTCATGTTTGTCGTTTTTTTAGAGTCTGTAATTGCTTGAGGACAAGCAAACGTCTAAGTTTGGGGGTATTTTTTAAGTTGGTTTTTATACCAATGTATTGAGTATTCTAGACTAGGATTTTGCGGTGTTTTCGAGTATTTTAGTGTCGTTTGAGTCGAGTTCATGTCATTTGTTGTCGTTTGAGAGTCGGGACTAATCATGGAAGCCAAAATTGGTTAAAAACGATGGAAAACGAGTTTGAAAGGTGAAAATCGCATTTTAGAAGTTGAAAAATGGAAAAATATTGAGCAAGATCGAGCGCCGCAACGCTAAAACCCCCGCGCCGCAGCGCGGGGGTTGAAATTAGTACAGGGGAGCAGGGGAAGATGCAGCGCCCAAAAGCAAGGGCTGCAGCGCCCAAATGCACAACAAAACAACAGCAGACTTAGTCGCGCTGCAGTGCGCCCTCGATGGCGGCTGCAGTAGCCGCAACCGTGCAGCGAAAAAGAGGATGACAGCGGCAGAAGCGCGCCACTCCAACACAGCAGCGCTCGATACAACAAGAAAGCAATAGAAGACCCGGCCGCGCTATGGCGCGCGGCGAATGGTCTAGCGGCGCGCAACACGGGCTGAAACTGGGCTGTTATATTTTGGGCTTTTTGAACGGATTTTGAGGGTTTGAAGCATATAAATACAACGAATCACGTACGAGACAGGGGGTCGGAGATTATTTTGAGCACAACGCAAGGCAAGAGACTCAGAGCTAGGGTTCGGGGCGGCAATTAGAGGCACTTCTCGTCTGGACACAGAGAGAATTCCTTCTCTTTTCTTCTCAATTCTTTCTTTGTTTTTCTTTGTTGATTTCTTGAGATGTATAATTATTTCTTCATGAGTTTTTATACATCCATTATGAGCTAAACCCATTTTTCTAGGGGATTAATGTAACTTACGTTTGAACCTATGTTTTGATTTCCAGTTTATGAAACTCCCATGTTATTTAATCTATTTGTGCTATTTGATTTGATTGCATCCGGATTATCGATCAATAATTTAGATTGTTTGGCGTGTTTGATTTTATTTCGATAGAGGTAATTAAATGCTTGGCCATAGAATAACACAACCTAGGATTTCATAGAATCGAGAGATTTATGAATCTTTTGAAGCCTGTGATAGAATATTCATTGAGCGTATTAGGGTTTAATTTATGATTTTTATAGAGATATCGAAATCAGAAATTGAAACCTAGAATCACTTGGCACTCGAGAGAGGAAGTGATAAATGGTAGGAATATTGGCTTATAAATTAATAACTTGTGATTAACAAAACTGGATTGAAAACATAGGGGATAACTAGGTGAAATCAACCCTCTAGAATTCATCTTCTACGTGTTTGATAATTTGTCTGAACCAATTCTTAGTTTAATTTTAGTTTTCTTTTTAGTTTAATAAATTCTCATCTCTTTTCGATTTCTAGATATAATTAAGCTATTTTAATTATAGTACTTAGTATAAAATTCGATAACAATCCATGTGGAGACGATAACCCAACTTTCAAAACCTATACTAAAACTTGACACCGTACGCTTGCGGTAAGATTTTCGCGATCAGCCCATAAGACTGGCCCTTTTCAAACTAGTGGATTTTTTGGCTCAGGAAATAAGCCTCTTCATTGGCACATGCACTATCAACGGACAAGTCAACATTTAACTCATTTATAGACAAAAAATCATACTCGTCTCAAGATTCGCATTTTGTGAGATAGATCTTCCATAGTTCGTCACCCAGCCAACATAGCGATGATAGTTTCGTAAATATGAAACTAGTAGGCAGTTGTGATGATAATTAAAGGTATTATTTTTTCTCGAAAAGTATCACCTTGAAGAAAAGAACCCCAAATCTTATCTGAGGTGTTAACACATAAAGGAAATAAAGAAAACCCCCAAAATTTGTCACCGTGTGCATTAGTAAATATGTACGAAATCACATTTATAAGCATTCAAATACCACTAGTGGAGGAGAAGCGGGAAAATTATGGATAATCCCACGAACAGGACGAACAATTCGATTAATATTGAAGCGGAGAATTCAAGGTGGACGTGGGAAAAAACAAGCAACTTAAAAATAGTATGGGAGAGAATCACGGCGAGACTTGGGATTAAATCAATAGCGGAAGCTAAGCCACACTACGTCGTATTTATTGGTTGACGTGAGGGCATTGACATTGGGTTGATTAAGTCACCGAAATATGCAAAACAAGGATTTGTTCTGATTGTCGGAATCCTAAAAACGCCCTAAATCTTAGAATAAGCAAATGAGCGTGTTGAGATGCATCAATTGAAGAAATTGAAGAACAAATCTTCCATTAAAGATGGAAAAGTTTATACAGATGAAGAAGAGATTAGAATTAGATAAAACAAGAACTAAGCAATGTTTACATTTTATAAACACAATTATAACTAACTAACTAATTATCTAGCTAAAACACTAAAATGCCCTTAACACATAACTAATTAATTAACTCTAATCTTGATTTATATTTAAATCTTAACACCCCCCCGCAAGTGGAGCATGAATATCAATCATGTCCAACTTGGATGTGAAATGATGAAACAAAGTAGGAGGTAGAGCCTTTATAAAAATATCTGCCACTTATTTTGAAGAAGGAATATGAAGCACTTTGATTAGACCTTGTTGGATCTTTTCTCTTACAAAATGGCAATCAATCTGAATGTGTTTGGTACGTTCATGATGGCATGGGTTTTGGGATATGCAATAAGCCGATTTGCTATCAGTGTATATAGTGGTTGGTTGTATCTGTGAGATGTTAATATCTTGAAGTAGGTAGCTTATCCATTGAAGTTCACAAGTTGTGTAATGGCTATGTATTCAGCTTATGTGGAAGATCTACTGATGGTAGGTTGTTTCTTAGCTTTCAAGATATTAAAGCTTCACCCAAAAATATAGTATAACCACTTATACTTCTCCTAGTATCCTATCTCGCATTCTTGTAGGCCGGAGTTGTAGAGAGGATGTAGAGGGATAAAGAAGACCCTTTCCAAGATTAGCTTTAACTCTGTGTACAGTTGAAAGATGATAATATGTGGCCTGAGACATGAACTAACTGAGGTATTGAATGTTGTAGGAAAGCTCAGGCCTTGTGATGGTGAGGTAGAGTAGCCTTCCTACAAGTCTTCTATATAGTGAGGGATCATCTAATGCATGTGAATCTTTTGGATTGACATCTGCCTTGGAGTCCATGGGTGTTGAGATAGGCTTGCAACCAAGATAACATGCTTCTGTCAATATGTCCAAGGCATACTTTCTTTGACAAAGACTTATCCCTTTTTCTGATCTAGCCACTTCAATGCCAAAAATATACTTTAAAGTACCAAGATCTTTAATAGTGAAGGTGGCATCTAAATGAGCTTTAAGGGACTGAATTTCTAATAAATTATTCCCAGCTAGAATAATGTCATCAACATAAATGCACATCACAGTTATAGAAACATAACTAGATTTAATGAAGAAAGAACAATCAGATTTTGATTGATAAAAACCATATGTAATAAGACAAGAAGTAAGTTCCTGAAACCATTGCTTGTATACTTGTTTTAAACCATAAAGACTTTTAGTAAGTTTGCAAACTCTTTTGTCATTGGAAGAACAATAACCTGGAGGTGGTTTTATATAAAGTTCTTCATGTAAATCTCCATGAAGGAATGCATTATTAACATATAACTAATGAAGGTGCCAGTTTTTTGAGCAGCAACTATAGCCAAAACTAGTCTAACAGTTGTGATTTTAGTGCCAGATGAAAAAGTGTCAAAGTAATCTAACCCTTCTTCTTGTGTATAGCCTTTAGCTACTAGTCTAGCTTTATATCTTTCTATAGAACCATTGGATTTGTATTTCATTTTATATACCCACTTGCAACCTATACAGTTGTGATTAGGAGACAACTCAGTTAATATCCATGTGTCATTCTTTTCTAAAGCATTGATTTCAGCTTTTATTGCCTCAATCCAGTCTGGACTTTTACTAGCTTGGTTATAAGTCTTTGGTTCTACAATTTGAGAAAAACTTGCAGTAAACAACTTATGACTTGCATGTAGATTGACACAAGACAAATAGTTGCAGATAGATATTGCTTACCAGAATAAGTGATTTGAATGGTTGAGTGACTGTGTAAAGAAGATGGAAGATTACAATCCTACACTTGAAGATAAGAAGGTATAGTTCTTTGCGTAGAAGACCTTCTAAGTTGATCTTAATTTGTATCTATATCAGTTACTAGCTCATGTGTTTGAGGCTGAATGTGTGTACATGTATCAGTTGTTAGCTCATGTGTGTCTGTTGTATCAGTTGCTAGCTCATGTGTTTCAGGGCCAATATTATGTGTGGGAGTAGTATTGACAGAGTCAGACATATAATTTGTAGATACAACAGGAAATAAAGGAGCAATAGAGTTGAAATGTTTATGCTTATCATTGATCAGAGGAATAAAAATTTTATTGTTTAAAAAATCATAAAGTTTGTAACCCTTTGTTCCAAAAGGATAGCCAATAAAAACACACTTTGTTGCTCTAGGTTGCATTTTGTGTCTCTGTTTAGGCAAAATAGAAGCATAAGCTAAGCAACCAAACACTTTAAAATAGCTATAATCAGGAGCTTTATCATGTAATTTTTCAAAGGGTCTGACATTATTAAGCATGGGAGTAGGAATTCTATTTATGATATGTGTTGCATCAAGCACACATTCATCCCAGAAATTTAAAGGCAAATAAGACTGAAATATTAAAGCCCTTGCAATATTTAATAAATGTTGATGTTTTCTTTCAACAAATCCATTTTGTTGTGGAGTATCAACACAACTAGTTTGATGTATTATGCCATTATAAGAATAGAAATCTTTTAAGAAAAAAGTGTCGTTATGGCCGGTCTAATAGCTTTAATTTTCAAATTAAAGCGTGTTTGTACAAGTTATGAAAAGCTTGTAAATAGCTTTTAGTGTCGATTTTGTTTAAGCAAGAAAATCCATGTATATCTAGAATAATCATCTACTATTGTAAGAAAATATCTATATCTATTATGAGAAAGAACATAAAAAAACCCCAAACATCACAATGTATAAGATCGAATTTATTGATAGAAGTAGAAGTGCTTTTAGGAAAAGCAAGTTTCTTTTGCTTTGCTAAATGACAGATATCACAACTATTAAAAGTCTTATGTCCAACATTAACATGAGAAAGTAAACCTAAACTCTTTACAAAGACATGTCCAAGTCTAAGATGCCATATAATGGGATCTGAAATTATAGCAGAAGCAGCCACAGAGGGAATGGAGAAGTGATACAAACCAGCTTTTTCTTCAGCAAAACCAATCACTTTCAAACTTTACATGTCCTGCAAAATGCAATGTGAGGATAGGAAATGCAGGGTATAGTCTGAATTCTTAGTTAGCTTGGAAACAGAAATAAGGTTAAAAGTGAATGAAGGAATATATAAAACATGTTGTATAGTTAAAGTGTTAGATAATTTAATTTCACCAATATGAGTAGCTGTGAGAACTTCACCATTAGGCAAGTGAATTGGAATTTAAGCATGCTTAGGAGATTTATCAAAAAGAGAAATGTCACAAACCATGTAATCTATGGCACATGTATGAAGAATCCATTTATTAGAAGTCTTAATAAGAACAACAATGTGAAATACGATACGGAGATGTTCTGCTATGACTACAAAGATGATCTCGTATTTACTTTTTGACTTTGGGATCCTTTGCATAGGCTAGGAACTGCTGAAACATCTCTTATGAGAAGAATGGATGATCAAGAGGCTCATCCTTAACTGAATCATCTTCAAAAAGAGATGAGGCAACATCATTAACTATAGTGTTGTCCCTTGCAGTTCTTGGACCTTTAGGACCCTTCCAACCGGGTGGATAACCAATCAATCGAAAAACACTTATCAATAGTGTGCCCGGAAAAGCCACAATGTGTATATTTTGGTTTCTTTTTATCCTTAGAATAATTCATCCTAGAATTTCGAGGTTGTCTAGCTAGCATGGCCATGGAATCCATAGAAGAAACATCAGCAGAATTGGATAGGCATGTCTATGCTTCTTATTGAAGAAAAAAGAGAGTAAACATTTGCTAAGGAAGGAAGAGGGAACGTTAAAAGCAACTGACTACGGATTTGAGAATAAGAATCATGTAGACCAATCAATAATTTGATAACACTGTCAGATTGTTGAGTAGCAGCCATGGTATTTGCAATATTACACAAACGCAAACCACAAGAACATTTGGTAATTGGCCTAAAGCTAATATACTCATCCCAATGGCTTTTAAACTGATTGTAATATGTGGTGATAGAACTAGTTCCCTGAGAAATTGAGCTTAAAGATTTTTCAAGATAAAAAACCCTTGGACTATCACTTCACACATATCTAATAACTCATCCCACACTTCTTGCACGGTATTAAAATACAATAAGCTCTGCCTTATATCATTCGAGATAGAATTAAGAAGCCAAGAAAATACCAGATTGTTCATACGTTGCCAAGAACTGAGAGTAGCCAGAGAAGAGGCAGAGGGAATCGGCAAAGAACCGTCTATAAACCCATTTTTGTTCTTGACGTTTAGAGCCATGGATACGGCTTGGCTCCATGAGGTGTAGTTGTCTTCGGTGAAAGGCTCGTATACGATCATGGCACCCGGGTTATCGCTGGGATGTAAGAAATAAGGCGAGGAAAAATCTTCCGTTGAACCAGCGACGGCCATGGAAGAAGCTCCAAGAAATCAAGAAGAAAACAGAGTTTGGAAATTAAGAAGAATTCCCAAAAGATTGAGCTAGAATCCGAGTAATTGAAGAAGAAAATGACAGCGGATATGAAATTGCTATACTGATGCCATGTTGAGATGCATCAATTGAAGAAATTGAAGAAGAAATCTTCCATTAAAGATGAAAAAGTTTATACAGATGAATTAGAATTCGATAAAACAGGAACTAAGCATTGTTTACATTTTATAAACACAATTATAACTAACTAAACAACTATCTAGCTAAAAGACTAAAATGCCCTTAAGATATAACTAATTAATTAACTCTGATTTTGATTTATATCTAAATCTTGACAGAGCATATGTAGAAAAACGGTCAAACCATAGACTAAAGAGGAACACAAAAATATAGTATTGGGGCTCCATCTCACGTATATTGACCTGCGAGATCCAGTCTCACAGACTATTACTTAGAGCTGAAATTTCCCATTTAATAATTAAATTAAAATTAAAAATAAAATATATTATCCAATATTCAACTTGAGATTCTTTAAAAACTTAATTGACCTTAGTTTATTTATTCGAGCTTGACGGTAATTCTATGTAATAAAAATTGAAGTTCAACTCAATTCGATGATTTAGAAAATAATAAAATATATGTAGAAAAACAAGATTACCCAAACTCAATTCTTATCTACTTTTTTTCTTTTTAATTTTTGTCTATTTTCTTTTCTTTTTAAGAATACATGTTACAAACCACATCATAACTTACAATATATAATAGGGATAATTACAAAAACACCCCTGAATTTGGGCTGATTACAAATAAACCTAGAAAATTTGAAAATTACAAAAAAAAAAAAAACCTTAAGGTTTAATTCCGTCTAACATTTTCCCTCTTCATAAGCAAAAACGACATATCAAAACCCCCGTGATATTTATAAAAATACAGTAACCTTCTTAAATTTAACACTTACTCATATCTGATGGGATTTTTTGTAATCTTGAAATATCTCTAGATTTTTTGTAATTAGCCGAACATCAGGGGTGCTTTTGTAATTACATATCCCTATATAATAACCCTTTTTTTTGACAGAATATAATAACCCATTTAAGACCTAAGTTCCACTTCTTCACCACACCAAACCAACTTTGGAAATCAACCCACATACAAAGATGGAAAACCTACCCACATGCCATCAGTGAGAATCAAACCTTAAGGAGATTTCTGTAATTTTTGTTGGGTAGAATATATGGTGGAAGGTTTCTGTTTAGAAGAAATGGCTGGGATAGTGTATAGGCAAAGTCGAGGCCTGTATTAGATACAGCCTCCGCAAGACAAAAACGCCCCGTATACCGAGTGCTTACGGTTCCGGCGCTCGCCTCTAAGATACGACGACTCTATACAGTTCTGGTTAGCAGCACAGCAAAACCGGAACAACAGCGAACAAGCGGAGTGTTTGACAACTTTCAAGCTTTCAAGGAGGAAATGGGACAAGATGCAAAATGCAATGCTCGGTTTTTAGTTATTTGATAATTTCGTATATAATTTTTTTCATCAGTAGGGTCGAGTAATTATAGGCCACAGGTGCCTCGTATGGAAATATCGCATCTTTTGGCTCGAAAAGACACCTTTTGCACTGAACAGACGCACCTGAGCAGGAGAGCACGACTAGGCGCACGGCCGTGCGCCTGCCCGTGCGTGCAGGCGCAAAACTTCGGCCCCTAGCACGACCCATGCCCCAGCCCGTGCGCTGGCTCGCAACTCTGCGGCAGGTAGCACGACCCGACCGCACGGGCCGTGCTCCCGCCCGTGCGTGGGTCCGAAACATTTCCCAGGTTGAACTCATTTAATTAATTACAAAAATTAATTAAATCTATTTAATTAATTACAAAATTAATGAAACATTTAATTTTAAAGGTTTTTGGTCCAAAAAGAATACACGTGTATGCTTTGAACCAAACTCACATTCATGTAGGTCATCACCCCTTTAAAAACTTGGGTGCCCCCAAGGGCCCAAACCCATATGTCCAACTTGGGATATATTAAATGTACAACTTTATACTCTTTTTCCTATGTGGGATGAAACATCTCTCCTTCCCCACATTTTCCATTTTCCATACCATTTATTTGTATTAAGTGGCTAATTTCTAGCATTAACTTCTCATTCACCCGGAATCGGTCTTGAGAAATTTCAAATGCTAATCTCATCTACTCTCTTAGTAGATTTTTTACAAATAATTTAATTCCATTTTTCACTAATGGAAACCACTTAATTATTTGGTCAAAATCGGGTCAACACCCCATTTATCAAAGACCAAATTCTAACAATCCCCCACATGAATGAAATTAATGCATGCGTGTATGCAGATTCGCTTGAATGTCTCGGCGAATCGTTATTGCATCAGGATAGGTAGCTTGTGGCTTTGAACCTTTCTTAGTAAAATACTATCGGATTTACTGGCTGCTTAGTGACGCGATGTCTTGAACTACTCAGCCGTTTGTGAAAACCAAGACAATAATACTTACACAATAACAACTCTAACACTTGTTCTCACGTTGTGCCCATTTCGGCCTTCGACCATATCTTAGATTCATAAGTGTTTCTTTTGAAGCGGTCATTACTTCTCACTTATATAGGTGATCTCCTATTAAAGAGTATCCTGCAATACTCCACCTTTCGGTATAGGAATCATTAAAACCTTAGACTTAACCTCACTACATTCAGCAGGTTTACATTCACTTGGATGTATCGAGAATGAGCTAACACATTTTCCAAGTGTTCAGCTGAACATTCATAACTTAGTTGTCCCATTGAACCAAGGTCTTGGGATCTCCAATTCACAAGGTTGGGTTACCTCTATGAACATTCTTTAAGTTGTGGATTTTAAACCCATTCCCCTTAATAGTTTATACAATTGATCTCGATTTATGCCTTTCGTAAGCGGATCCACAAAGTTTTCCTTTGACTTCACGTATTCAACCGAAATAACCCCATTCGAAATCAATTGTTTATTGGTATTATGTCTACGACAAAAACGTCTAGACTTACCTATTTCCTTTCCAAGAAAGGATACCTTTAATAAATACAACATTTCTTGAATAATGATTGTACCATCACTTATATCATAAATGCTGAATTTATTACTTTCGGCGTTTCTACTTTTTCCAAAGCACCACCACATTTCAAGGCAATCTCCTTTATGTGGTTTGCTAAAAAGTAAAGCTCCCATTTCAACTTCTGATATCTTGTTTAACACAAGATCATCCAGAATTCTTATGGCTCTTGGCCATTTTCATTTTATTTTGTTAGAACATTGTCCCGACAATCCAGTTAGAATCTCGTTCTACTAGATTTCAGATCTTAGTTCCAACAACTCCATCTTTTACAAGGTGTGTAACCTTTGATGTTATCACAGCTTTAGTAAGACTTCAGATTCAACTTGTTACGGTGTCTGCCTTTAGTGTTACAACACTTTCGATAACACCTCATGCAAATGTGATTTCGGTGTTTACAACACTTTTGGCAACACCTTCTATTACAAAAAATGCAACATAAACTCCACTAGTGTTCCACAAAGTATGATTATACCCCCACATTTGTCGATTTTCATTCGGAATCCCGGTTGTCTTCCTTAATCTGAAGTCGAACTATCAAATCCTCAAGCCCCATTTCTTTCCGTTTGTGCTAAAGGTAGTTCTTAAAATCTTTCCACGATGGCGGTAATTTTTCGATAATTGCAACCACTTTGAACGATTTGTTCAGAATCATCCCTTCAGACACTAAGTTGTGAAGCATGATCTGAATTTCTTGCACTTGGCTAATCACCGTCTTGGTGTCAACCATCTTATAATCCAGAAATTTACCGACTACAAATTTCTTTGCACCGGCATCTTCTATTTTATATTTCTTCTGCAAAGAGTTCCACAACTCTTTGGACATTTTGAACGAACTATAGACGTTGTAGAGGGCATCGTCTAGTCTGTTCAAAATATAATTCCGACAAAGGAAATCACTGTTATGCCAAGCATCCACAGTGATTCTCCGCTCATTGTCGGATTCTTCATCACCAACGGCAGGGGGTTCCTCCTTTACGAAACGAGACAGACCCAAAGTCGTCACGTAGAACATCATCTTCTGTTGCCAACGTTTGAAGTCGGCGTCGGAGAACTTGGGCGGCTTTTCACCGTGAGCGGGAGCGGCAGCCATAGGTGTGAAAGATATCGAACTGGATGCTTGAAAGCTTGAAAGTTGTCAAACACTTCGCTTGTTATTTGTTGTTAGGTTTTTCTTTTTGTCCGCTAAGGAATCGTATAGAGTCGTTGTATCTTAGAGGCGAGCGCCGGCCGTAAGCATTCGATATACGGGGTGTTTTCGTCTTGCGGAGACTGTATCTAATACAGGCCTCGACTTTGCATATACACTATGCCAGCCATTTCTTTTAAACAGAAACCTTCCACCATATATTCTACCCAACAATTTTAACTTCTCTTGCTTTTTTTTTGTTATTATCCCAAACTTCAGTGGTACTTTTCGTAATTATCCCAATTTAATAAGGTAGGGGGATGGTTTTGTGTTCCCACTCCCTTGCAAATTATCAATTGGAAAAAGATCAAAAAGTTCTATAGGAATGTGTCCCATGTTTTCTCTTGCCTTAGAAGTTGAGAAGTAGAGTGCCAAAATAGTTGGAAAACCCGTGAAGCAACAGATTAATTGATGGTTTTTTTCTCTTGAATCTTGATATCACACGAGGGAATGCACAAAGGATAACTTAAAGAGGATGAAAATGGCAGGTTCGTGATATTTGCCTATTTGGTGTTACTTTAGGTGTTTTTAAAGATATATTTGGGAAATATATTTCCGTGCAAAATGCAGTTTTGATCAATATTTTAAAAATCAAAATTTGTGAACAAATCGGTCTTGTAGGTAATTCACGATTCAGCTGGTTGGATTAGTTCAACCATAGGTCCAACCGGTCTAACAAAAATTATAAAACATTTCACAGATTAAAAAATATATGTATAACAAACTAATAAAAAATATTGAACATAGCTTATAGTTAAAATACTCACCTAATTACAAGAATCACCAAGTTCAAACCCTTAAGTTTTTAACGAAAAAAAAAATATAAGAAAAACTGAAAAAAGAAAAAAGAAAGAAAAGGATAGCAATTCGATCGGTTCAACCGGTTCATGGTAGGAACAATCGGACCAACAAGTCCGATCCGATTTATAACCACTAGGTTAGCCCAGTGGACACAGGTATTACTCGCAATGACGAGACCCGAGTTTGAGTACCTGCAATGACAGGGCCAAACTTTTTGAAAAAAAAAATCCAGTTTGATTTATAATATTTATATTGTTATTATCAGGGGGATACCAAGGGGGGGCCTTCCCGGCCCCTTGCGCACCCCAAAAACTTTTTTGGTCCCATTTTTTTTTATGGAAAAAGGGAAAAAATTATATATTTTTTTAAGGGGAAAAATTGAGCTAGGGGAAAATAATTGCAAAAGAATACAGTGTTATAATATAATGTAGACCGAAGAAAATGCAATTTTAGAAATATTTAAAAGGTGTGATGGAGAAACCCTAATAGCGGCGACGGCTCTTCCGAGAAAAGATGAAATTCTCCTCTAAGATTCCAGTCGACTTTTTTCTCCGCCGGCGTTGATCTTGTCCGCGTCGTTTGCTTGTCCATAGATGATTTGGACAATTCTCTCTTTCCTGAAATCTCAGTTGATCAGGTCTCCTTTTCTTCTCCACCCTTGCTACAATCGCCCCATGTCCGGCAAGATGTCAACAATTCCGACCCTTATTTCACCCACGCACTCGTGACGTGCAGGAGACTCTCGGGCTTCGTCTCTCTACCGCAAACCTCATGGTTCAATTAGGGTTTCTGCTCCTACTAGGGTTTCGACCCGTATTTCGACGCCTAGGACTTCTGCATCAGGTCTTCCTACTATCCAAATTTTACCGTCTACTGCTACTCCATCTTATAGCGGTATGCTACAACAAAAATTCAATATTGTGGCATTCATGCATAATGTCGCGGTCAGTTCTCCGCTTATGCCTACGAAGAAAGGTAATCTCTATTCCCTGCATATTAGTGACAATATTTATGAGTCTCGACGTCAATTATGTGAACAATCATTGATTGGACGCACCCTTTACGTTAAGGGTTGTAAGTTACTGACTCTTCCACAGTTGCATGATAAATTGAAAGCTCTTTGGTGTCTTGACTCTCCTTTAATTTTTGGATTATTTCTCTTGGCAAAGGATATTATAATATTCAATTTGATAAGCTCACGGATCGTGATGTTGTTTGGCGTAAACGATTTTGGTCCTTGTCCCCGGGTTCCTTCCGTTTACAGCCTTGGACACCGGATTTTGACCCTAATAATACTACCAATTCGATAGCACAGATTTGGGTGCGGATATTTGGATTAAGTTGGGAGTACTGGCATCCCGAGGTGTTGATGGGGATTTCCCGAGCCATTGGATCTCCTATCAAAATTGATGATAAAACGTTGAACGGTTCCATGGGGCATTTTGCACGGGTCCTCGTCGATGTTGACTTGAGTATTAATTTGCCCAAAAAGATGATGATTGAGCGAACGGGTCATTCAGGATTCGTTTTCTTCCATTACGAACATCTCCCGGATTTTTGTCGTCATTGTCAAATCATTGGTCATTTGACAGCCTCCTGTCGAAAAATTTCAGATGGACAGTCGCTCTCGAAATCCTAGGCCGCCTCGTCATGCAGCTGGTACGCAACCCAAGAAGCCTGCCTTGGATCCCTCGAATTTGGATGGGACTGTACAGGTTGGATAAGATGTTGTGGTTCAGAAGGTTGTTGAATTGGCTCATTCTCCACTACGGGCTAATTCAGCTATTCCTCCTTCTTCTAATCAGTTTGCCATTCTCGATGAGGTGGACGGGGATAATCTTGAATTTGGAAAGGCTACTGCCAGCAAACGGTGGGCAGACTATATCGCGGAAGACCAACCTAGTGTTGAGGACCAACCTCCTACTGGGAAATCTTTTGCTTTGGTCCAACCGCTAATAGTTCAGATGGACAATGGCGGATTTGTGACCGTCAACAAAAAATCAGCTAGTAATGGTAAAAATACTAGCCCTTCACGCCCACAACAAAACATCTCTACTGGCAATCCGTTTGAGGCTCTACAGGAAAATGATTGTAATCCGGGTCTCATTTTAGATAAGTATGTTGAAACGCCTACAAATGATCACACCATACCAACGACGCAAGATAATTCCCTAGCTATTGTGGTTTACTCCCATGTTGTTGAGTCAAATTTGAATCTAAAAGAGAGTGATGAAACGGCTTTGACTACAACTCGTGCTTCAACATCTCCAACATCTAGCTATCCTCTTAACTTTGATTTTCAAGTTGGTGCAGACAAGTTGGAAGCTTTAAAGACCAATCTAGGCGACTCCTCAACTAGTCCGTTTGTCTTTCACTCATGTGATTCCTCAGAAGCTATGAATGTCATAGCCATTGCGGCTCGAGGATCCTGGGCCTATATTCTAGAGGGTACATCAGACCATCTAGATGATACTCAAGCACGTGCTAAAAAAAATAAATGACAATATTATTCGAAAATCCTCTAGAAATAGACGCCCTTCATTTAAAACGCGTCTTTAAGTTATTTTTGTTGTTTTTTGTTTTCTGCAGTTTAACATTGTTTTTCCTTTGCTACCTGATCGGCTTGTGATCAGGACTTTTTCCTTTCTTTCTATATATTTCCATTTATTAAAAAAAAGTGTTATAATATAATGTATGGAAGATATACATATTGACAGAAATGTATGGAAAATATAAATGTAATTTAATGTTGTCTGGATTCTGGAAAATGTGCTTGCATCTCATTACCCCTCATTTGGCATTCTTCTTCACTCTTATTTCCTTATTTTTTCATGCTTCCACTTGTAACCATTTTCTCTTCCAATTGATGCTCCAGCTGCATTTATTATGTTGCCCATCCTCATTCCACATTGTCATCAATTTCAAGCTTGTTGTGATGTGGATGGGATTTTTTGTTTTAAAAGGTTGTTTTATTTCATATTTAATTGTAGGGATAATTGTCACGTGCACAGAAATTACTATATTAATTTTGACGCATAAATCAAGTCCAAATGTGGGGTTTTTATATGTAATTTTAATGTTTATACACATGACCATTATTCGCAGTGGAATATGAGATGAAACATCATTTTGGTTTATTCGTACGTAATGGTGGAGGTAGGGGGCCAACCCGGGCCCCATCCCGCCCTTTTTTTTAAAAAAAAAATTACTAGGTAATTTTTTTTAAAAAAAAGTAGTTAATATTTATGTGTATATTTTTAAAAAAAATTATCTGCCCTATTCCAATTTCGTGTATCAGGCTATCAGCCCACTCTGTAATAATTTCTGGCTACGCTATTGTTCGTACGGTAAAATATGAGATGAAATATCCTTTTGGAACAGAAGATACCTGTGATGTTGATGTGCCCTAGTATATACTAATTTGAGGACATAATCACATAACCTTCTTCCAAAGAAAACCAAGTTAATCGTGAGAAGTCGTATAGACTCAACCATAGCTAATCCAATCATTATCTAATTTTAGAGCCTTTTACAACCTTTTTTTTAAGCACTTTTACAACCTATTTTAATCCTTTCGCAACTCATATTTACCTCGCACAACAGTGGTGACTTGAACACGAGCGTAAACAAGAAAACCTCATATCCACACACCAATTGTACATGAACTTAGGGCATTCACAATAGTGGGTATATTTGCCCTAAATATTTGTGGCCCTATTGATCCACATCATCAATCAAATATCTCACTTTTTTAATATCCCAAATCCCACAATCAAATATTTCATCAACCACATATTTATGGGGCCCATTGTTACTTTTCTAATTTTATTGGGTAAAATTCACTTTACCCCCTTGTACTATTGAGTTTGTATCAAATACCCTCCTCTACTATGAAAACCTTCAAATACCCCCTTAAACTAGTAAATGATATATATGGGGGACAAAAGTACCCTTGAGATATATAAAGTGTTTGATATATATCATATTTTATCTTGTCTAAAATTAAATTACAATTAATATGATTTGGGATTTTAATTTTTAATTTAAATAACTTAACTTATAGTTAAATAAAAAATAAATAAAATAAGAAAATATAATTTCAATAGTATAGAGAAGTGAATAATTTTTATAAAGGAATAAATTTATGTTACTATCATTACATGCGTGTAAATATATATTACTTTAAAAGGTAGTTATTAAAGTTTATATATTAATTGATATTTTTAAATATTTCTATTACATAAAATGTGAACATATTGACTAATGTAGAAATTTATTTATGAATGAAAAATAAATATTTATAAATATTAAATGAGAATAATCATATAATACTCTCTGACAACTAAATATTAATAATTTGATCTAATTTTTATTTAAAGTAATATTAATTAAGTTGAAATAAATAAATACATATATAATACCAATAATATAAAAACATGTTAATTATTTTTAAAAGACACATAAATTTATATTATATTGTTTTGGAAAACATATTTTAGATTATTCTTTTTATGTACTTCTTCACTCAATTCTTAATTATATTAGTATTTTACTATATTTTCTTACTTACTATATAAGATTAATTCTCCTCTCACATATAATAAATAATTACGCATTGCAATTTCATCTATTAATAGAAATACATGTATCATTCAATAATATCTATTAATTTGATTCAATTTATATAATACGTACTTAATTAAACAACTATATATTGAATATAACATTAATTAAATTTATTTAACAAATGTGTATTTCTAAAAACCTGACCTCTCAAAAATATTAAAGTTATATTTTTTATTTATTTATTTTAAGTTAAATAAAGACTAATTTTTAATTATAACATTAATGTTGAACAAAATTTGAAATCAAACTAATTGATATTTAGTTTTATAATAGAGTAAGCAAAGTAATTCTTACATTTTATTTATACTAAGGGTATTTTTGTCCATGAATGTGACTTTTATTCATTTAAGGGGGTAAATGAAGGTTTTCATAGTAGAGGGGGGTAATTGATACAAAACCAATAGTATAAGGGGGTAAAGTGAATTTTACCCATTTTTATTTACACATTTTGACAATTATCTATTAATTTAATATTTTTAATTTATATTAAATTTATTTACATATTTTGACAATTATCTAGTATAATTACTTAATACTGATTTTTTTAAAAATTTAAAAGGAGATAGTACAACTGTACAACATAGAGAAATTCCAAAAATTACAACTATAAAAATTAAAATCGTTAAGTGAAAAAAAACACATCAACTAATATTTTCAAAATGGCAAAAATCATTTTAATAAAAAAAGAAAAAAAAAATGGCTGAACTCTTTTCGAAATAAAATACATTTTAATAAAAAACAAAGAGTAACAAACGGATGTACTCTTATAAAAAAGGCAAAATGTATTTAAAATATAAAAAAAAATGAACAAACATCTTGCACCAAGTGGCCCCAACCTATTTTCCTCACTCCAAGCGAGCGTGCGTTGCTGGAAGTAGGGCTGTGCACGGGACTTGGAGATTAGCAAAACCGAACCGATATCCGGACTGAAAGATCTCCGAACCGAAAATATCCGTTGATTTTTTGACTTTCCCCAAACCGTACCGTACCGAAAATATTTATGGTACGGTTCTGGAGATTTTTCAAATACCCGTACCGAGAACCGTACTGAACCGTACCGAACCACTCCGAACCGAGGATCCAAAGCTAGAACCGATTTTAAAGATTTTATATAAATACATATACATTATTTCTATGTTGTTTTTATTTTGATATTGAATTAACTACAAACTATTTGAAATTAAATTGAATATAAAGCATATTTTTTAAAAAAGCCATAGTACTGCAACTATTATAAATTTTAAAAAACTTTGATATTAATAATAAAGTAAATAATTTGAAATTGAAATTAGTTAAATAATTTGTAAATTGCACTTAAAAGAGAAACAAGTAATAGTATCATATTATAACGATATAAAAAAATCATATTTTAATTTTTTTACCACATCACATAAATTATAAATATAATTTTATTGATTATGTTAAGTTGTTAAGTATGAGACATTGAGATTATAAATTTATACAAGTTTTTTTATTTTATTTTAATTTATAAAAATTATTAGTTAATTATATATGTTCTATGTCAATAAAATGACAATTGCCCAAATAATATACTATTATTGTATTCTATAGGTTATTAAGTTTAGAAAAAGCTGTTAAAATCGGTCACTTACTAACCATTTTTACAAGACGAAGTAAAGTCAATTATAGAATTGAGTTTATGGTGAAATTCTGCATCCAACCAAGTACAGTATAGTAGTATTATGGAAGTGAATTTGGCGGAATTATGATCTGAATTCTCTCTCATTTTCGAGAGCTTATTGTTTCACCTCTCAGTTTCGAGAGTTTTTTTCTTATTTCGATTTTCAGATCTGAAAGTGTAGTATTATGGTGTAGGTCCCAAGGGGTGTGAGTGTAAGGTTTAGAAGGGGGGGTTGAATAAACCTACCAACTTTTCTCTTTTGGTCTTTTTTAAAATTCGAGTTGACACTATACTGTTTGTGTCCTTGGTGATGACCAATTTAGTTAATCAAGAGAGTTAGTCACTCGAGACTGATCGAGTTTGTTGATAGAATAACTTTGTTAAGACTGAATTAGCTCAGCGTGGTTTGTTTTATTGGAAGACTTAACACCCTTAAGTTTGGTTTAGTTATGATTTAGTACTTGGTTTTAGTACTTAGAGATTATCAGTTGGATAGCAAATATGTCGGCCGAATTAAACAAATAAGATGCAGGAATTAAAGTCTTTGAAATGTAAATGACACGATAAGTTTTTATAGAGGTTCAAGATGGGGTAATTCTTCTACTCCTCTCTTCTCCAACTCCTGGAGGAATCCACTAAGTATTGATCGATATCGAGTGGTAAAGGTCGGATACAAGTCTTGATCACACACGGTGACTTGATCCTTTGGGACTCGATCCGGAGATGCCTTGGTTACTCGGTGGCTTCTCGTCCGACTCAGCCTTCTTCACAGGCGTTGCTGGCTTTGCTACTATGACTCACTTGCTCAAGCTCTTAGGATTTGATCACGAAGCCCTCCTAAAACTCGAGACCGGTTCGACCTCGAACCTTCCTACACTCCTTCGAGGAATGTAGACCCCTTGATTCTTCAAATGTTTCCTCTTCAACCGATTGAAGTTGTCTTTCCTTCAAGGTGAGTGTTGGATTGATTTCTTCGTAATGTAGACTTGAGGATTGAACTTGAATAACTTGAGAGTAATTTTTGGTTCTGATTGAGTGTTAGCTTGAATGTTCGTGGTTCGGAGTAACCTCTCTCGAGTGATTCTCGGCCTTTTATAGTGATCTTTCAAAAATTTGCCCGTTGAAGAGATAGCTTATTTTTGAAAATCACTTGTGGTCGTTGGCTTATCTTGTTGCGATCCTTGGAATTGCCACTTCCCGTATGAATTATTCTTGACTTTTCAAAGCTCGACACGGTGTAGTGCTTCCCATTGGTTTATTTCCTTGCACGCTTCGCGGATCGAGCACTCAGAAAGGTAGCATGGAGATATTACTTGTTTAAGTAATTCTCTTGATTTATGTGCAACGGATCTCTTTCGATTATCTCGACTTGATTGCATTTCCTTGCTTTCCCAGGTGACTTAGAGTCGCCTTCCAATCATTAAATGACTCTTTGTCACTTCAACTAGAGACTTGACTATCTTGAGTTGACTTTGATCGATCTTTACTCATTGCATCTCATTTGCACCTTGATCGAGTTCCGTCTTCTCTTCTTTTGCCAAACTCAAATTTGTCTCAATGAGTCTTCCTACTAGTCTCGGTTGTCTTCTTGCATGTTTGGGCATAGCTAACTTAACTCGGCTTGACCATTTTCTATATGTTACAATGCGATTTACAACAAAAATGGGGTGCCAACTTCCTATTCTAAGTTTTACATGGCATTCATCAAAATCTAAACAATAAATTTCCCAACAATTTCCCATTTTTGATGATGCCAAAACTTAAAACATTCAAAATGTAAATAGCAAAGATACATACGGATAGTGCATTCACGAGAGAATGTATGCGTAGAATCAATCTTTTTATTGATCATAACATTCTTGTTCTTTTACACAATTATTTACACGGTGTATCTAAGCAAACATTTATATCTACGCAAAAAAATAGAGAATTTCTGATTTATTACGGAAGACTTACATAGTATGTATTTACATAGTAAAATACATGAAGGGGTGGACAAAGACAACACTTCATCTCCTTCACGCCTCCTTCTTTCATCTTCTTTAGTTCGTCATCTTGGTCTTCTTCTCTTTTTCTCATCTTCACCGCTTCTTCTTCTTTTCTTTTCATATGCCTTAGGCGACTTCATCTCTTCTTAATCTCTCTTGTCTTTCCTCCCATAGCTGAGTTTGTCTTTTATTTTCTTCTTCGATTCTTTTCACATACTCGGCATTGTTTTTAGCCACTTGCGATTGGCTACTTGGTCAAGAGCCCAAGAGATCCCTCCTTTCTTGCCTGGATCTATGTACTCAATGTTTAGGCGGAGGCCCAGGTCCGAAACCTCTTCTCCACCACCGCTTCTTTCTCTACCTCTTCCTCTCGGGCGTGTATTGTCAGACGGGGTCTTCTTCTTCCCAATTTGAGTGACCGGCGGAGTGACCCAGCAGAGTGACTACGGTAGTCTCGTCTGTCGTCAACTTCTTCACATAGCGTGAGACCCTTTTCGTGACGAGTCCCGTGCTCGAGCCATGGACATGTTTGCGAAGTATCCTTCGAGATGCGGCGTTTTAAATTCATCAAGCGATCTTGGCTCGCCCCGGCATCCGAGATGGCATAAGTGTCTCTGTCTCTTTGGAATGCCTCCATGTTGTTTCAAGATATCCATAACTCGGGCATTCATTCTTCCTTCCACTTCCTCCATCCCTCGCTTCAATCTGTCTTTCTCTTTTCGGCCATAGACACGCAGAGTGTTGGAGTGGCGAAGTCACTTTGGGAGTTTTTGTTGATAATATCATTTGTGACAAGACCTTGTTGGGGGTTTGTGCAATCATTAGGGTGACATCTCCCGATCCTTCCCCTCAACAGACTTTCCTTTCTTTTCCTTGAAGCTTCCTCGCTTGTCTTTCCCTTCACGAGTTGTTCCCTCCTCCTCGGATCTCTTTAGCGCTTTAAGGTATTCCTCTTCCCCTTTTTGGCATCATCAAAGGAGAGAGGAACCCCTGAAACATATCTTGGCAAGCGGAAGTCGAAGTCTGGCGATAGTCGAGTTCGCTTCGAAGTCTTGCGGAGTATCTTTGCGATTTAAACGCGTAAGCGCAGTAGCGTTGATTGACTTTAAGCAACTTCATCTCGGCCATGAGAAGGTGAATTTTCGATCCATGTTTTCTTCCATACGCAGGAGCTCGTTCTTATTTTGCTCACGCAATGGCTTGATCTCGGCAATGTGAGATTCATGCAAGTGCTCAATGTGTTCTCTCGGCTTTGTCTTTGCATCAAGCATTCTCATTTCGCCATACCAACAGTTTGTTGAACAATGTTCTGAAATATCTAGCTTGTTCCACGCGCATTGTTCGCTGTTGTTGCCACCACTCCCTGATTCTGACTATTATACCTCTTAAGTCAGCAATAAGGTTGGCATCTCTGTTATCCAGTCTCATGTCCATCGAGGTCCGTGCCTCTCCATCCGTTCAATTTGAGCAAATAATGCTTTGAACACCTCCCGAACTTGATTGTTCCCTCGATGGCGGTGATGGCCAAGTAGCGTCAAAATCATAGTCATTTGGAACAATAGTATCGATGGAATGACGGGATTTGGTCCGTGAAAGCGCGCGAGATCTCTTTTTCGACTCTTCGGGGAGGTCGGGTACCTCCGAGAGAGAATGGAAATGATTCTACAAAGGAATCATCACGAGCCACCGGGATTTGTTCAATGATGAGTGGTACGCGTGAAGTTCCTTGTGGAGTCGAACCTGCTGACTTGGGGAGCTGCATTGATTGACTCTGTTGGAAGTCTGTTGTGAAGTTGACCCGACTTGCCGAGCCTCTCATTTGTCTCAGCAACCGTCGGTCTCAAATTTGGTTTCTTCAATTGAGTTGGTCGGTCCTCGGCCTTATCGAGGCGTCATCGGACGATGATGAGATTTCCATGGGTGGCTCATCATCAAAATTGAAAGTTTGACGAGTAGTCTTGAGGTTTGACTTGCTCGTGGTTGGAACATCCTTAGTTGAGTCTCTTGGATCGATCCACAGGGGATGACTCGGCTTCATCGTCTTCTTCCGATCCCGAAATGTTACATCGGGATTGTCGGGAATCATGAAGTGCGCTAATCTCCTTTTCGAGATGGATCAATGAGAGCGGGAGGGACGTTCGCACTTCATCTTCTTTACCCGGGAAGTCTCAACCTCCCGTTGGCCTTCATTACCTCCTGCGGTCACAATCGCGGCGAGGCTGGACCTCCCTTTCGGCGTGTCGGTCATGTCTTAGGGTCTTTCGTGGTGGCATCCATTGGAGTCTCAACCCCATGGATTGCATTTTCATCGCCCAGTGTTAACTCCCGGGGGTTGTTCCATCTTGTGCCTCGACCGCATCAGCGGCGTCATTAGCCTTCAGAGCGATTTGTCACCTCAGAGAGGCAGTCTCAACTTTCGAGCTTCGTTGATAGCAACTTGCTGTGTATTTTGTGTTTGTACTTTCTCCACTTCGCCTCCTAGATTCGTTGTAGAGTCATCTGCGGCATTCTCCGACCTTTGCCGCGGTGGAGGAGTTTCCCCTCGGTGGTGCACCGGTGAGTGGATCGAAGAATGGGGTCACTCATCTCCAAACTCCCTACTGTTTTTACCGAGTGTTCAGCCGTTGGGGCGGTGGTAAGACACCTTTATTAGGGGTTGGCTCGACTAGAGTCCCCATTAACTTGATTTCATCGCGGTTCCTTAATTCCTTCTTCCGAGTGAGTGGGAAGTGGTGGCAAGAACAAGCGTGGCAATATCCGCACCACTCCCATTGGGTCCAACTCATTTGTGTTTTGGAGGACTCTCCGGTCCCTCCATCATTCTTTTCTCATGAAGAAGTGCGATTCGTGAATTGCTTCTGCATTTGCAATTTTCCGTGGCGGCAGCAGGGTCCGAGATCCTCATCACTATCCGATAAGACGTCGAGGAGATGATGTGTGTGTTCGTGGTGCGGTGATAGGGCGAGATCTTTGGCCTTCTCACGTGCCTCGGCCTTCCTCTGTCTATCTCTCCTTCTCCTTGTCCTTAAAGATCCGCAAGATATCGTGCGATTTCTTCATCCAATTCTTGGACCACGGTGGTCACTCCAAGAAAGTTCATCGATTCCTCTTCTTCTTCGATAAACTCGCACCGTTGGAATCTGTTTCTGGATCGACTCAATTTCCACTTCCTCCACTCGCATGACGATTTTGGATGTCCGGATAAAGTGGGGATAGGATCATCACATCATCATCTCTTTCAACTTCTTCTTGTGTCTCGATTGTTCGAACTACATTTGGTCTTGATTTTGCCTCTGCTTTCACGATCGCCTTCAAGAGACTTGGCCATTTCATCAATAATATCTGGAGACTCTACTTCTCAGCGATCTCCGGTATCTGTTGCGGTGAGTGGTGACTCGGCCCGGTTTTTCAAGTTCGGATTTCTTGATGATTCTTCTTCGTCTCTTAGTTCGTACCGCAGGGATGTGCAGTTACGGAGAGAGTGTCTTCCGAGTCTGGGCGGCGGGGGCGTGCCTTTGGTGTTTTCTTCGAGGAGCGAGCCGTCTTGGCTTATCGGTTCTCCTCTTTTTGACGATCGGAGAAGGTATTTGAGGTTCCTTCTCGGCCACGCTTCTTTGGGCGGGAGACACGAGTGCGCAGTGGGCAGCGACTCTAGCAGCGAGGGCGAGGCAGATTTGTTTTTCTTAGGCTGCAGGGGGCAAAGCGTGATTCTCTTAACAGGCAGTGCAGGCGGCTTTCCTTTTTGGTGGAGAGGAAACAGTTTCTTCTTGGTCGGTGATTCCCCCTCACTTGTATCAGCTCTCTTGGCGTGAGCTCTCTTGTGCGCTGAGAGAGAGGTTTGATCACGAACATCCTCTTGTTTACATGGAACGTTTTTCCATGTCGAATAGGGACTCCTTTCACCTCCATGTCGGCCAATCACCAGGCCATATCCGGGGATCCTCCAAATACACCATTCTCCTTGAAGGATTTGTTCCTACATTTTGGCGGAGTCTCTTGTGAGACAAACTCGGCCGGTTTTTGCTTTTCTTCAATGATCGCAGCCATTACGATCGTTTTGCTTTAGACAGGTTGGTCAAAGCTGCCAAATTTGATGTCTATGCATTTGGCAACTATGTCCAACGATTTGTGGTAGTCCTCCTTCAAAAGCCCCTTTTTGGTGGTAGACTATCTTTTCAAAGATAGTCGGCCTTGGCTACTTCCTTCCAAGCGGACCAAGTCTACGCGGCTTCATTGATTTCTCGGTGCTCCTTCCGCCGGTAGTGAGCGGTGTTCGCGAGATCCTTGGTAGAGATGATGAACTCCTTCCCATGAACAGAGGATTTGATCCCTCATCGTGAATCTCGGCGTTCACGAGAAGCTGCGCGACCTCTCTTCCACATAGGTCATCGAGAACTCCATCGTTAAATGGTTTCGGCCGGACGTCTCGAGCTTTTCAGCGATTTTCTTTATGAGGGCGTCATCGGACCCTGTTTGACCATTCCTCGAAATCCACGTGAGCCAGTGTGGATTTGCTTCCCTAGCTTGGCGAAATCATAAGTTGATGCCATTTTTCGGTGTTTCACTAAAAGAAACTTAGAAGTTGATTTGAATATTGATAGGGTTTTGAGAAAGTTTTGCCTTTGCTTCCGAGATAGAAATGAACCGTTTTGGTAATATGTGAGAGAAAATAGACGAAAATGGTTTAAGTATGGTTTCTGAAAGGACATGCGGGTGGTTTTTGAAATGTGATCGAAATCAACGGCTTAGATTTTGCACGCCGATTAGCATTTAATGTCTCGAATTTAATGCGGCAAACATTTATATCCAATCATAAGCTTGGTATGCGGCTTTTTGTCTGTACACATCATCATTATCTTGACGTCATTCTTAAAAACATTCGCTTAGTAAAAACGCATGCGTTTTTGTCACTTTGCTCATAAGTGACTAAACTTATCCCTTAGTTGATTTAACTCTTGCAGTCGTCAGTTCTCTCAATGTGACTCGGTGTGCCTAATTCAAAGATAGTCATTGTCTTTCCGACATATTTGATTTATTTAGGTGATTTTGAGAATTATGTCCTTTTTCTCTTTTTGTGTTTCATTTCTTTTCTTTGAGTCTTTTGAGTGTCACCACTTAATTAGCCGTAACTCATGCTTGAGTTCTTCAAATCTTGACTCACATAATGGTTTTGTGAATATGTCGCCCAACTGTTTATCGGTTGAGATATATTCCAAGATGATGTCCTTCTTTTCAACATGATCTCTTATGAAGTGATATCGACATCGATATGCTTTGTTCTTGAGTGCAACACAGATTTCGAGTGATTGCAATTGCACTTTGTGTTATCACACATGATTGGAATTTCCTTTTCTTCAACTTCATAGTCTCTCATCTTTGTCTCATCCATAGGATTTGGGCACAACAATTTGCCGCCAGCCTATGTATTCTCGCTTGTTTGTAGAGAGGTGGCTATTGAATTTTGCTTTTTGCTTAACAGGAAATTAGCCTATTTCCAAGCTTTTGACATGTGCACGAAGTGCTCTTCCTGTCAACTCGCATCCAAAGATAGTCGAGTCGAATAGCCAATTAGCTTGAATCCACCTTCCTTTGGATACCATAAGCCAACTTCTTGGCTTCCTTTCAAATATCTCAAAATCTCTTCTTAGCGAGTCATATGGCTCTCTTTTGGAGCAGATTGAAATCTCGCACACACACCTACAAAGAAAGGTGATGTCCGCCCGCTTGCCGTGAGATAAAGCAATGATCCAATAAGTGCCCCTGTATCTTGTTTGATCTACGAGGCTTGCCATCCGCATCCATGTCCATTTTGTCGATGTATTCATTGGTATTTTCACGAAGACTTCTCCTCCATACCAAATTTCTTCATTAAATCTACGGTGTATTTTGTTTGACTTATGAAGGTTCCATCCTTCACATTTGTTTTTACTTGGAGTCCAAGAAAGAATGTCGCTCTCCCATCATGCTCATTTCAAATTTGCTTTGCATGAGGTTTGAAAATTTTCACATAGCTCTTGGTTTGTGGATCCAAAAATAATGTCATCCACATATATTTGAACAAGCAAGTATGCTCTTCTTGTCTTGAATTCGAAAAGTGTTCTATCTACTTTTGCTTTTGTGAATCCATTTCGATTTAGGAATTGTGACAAGGTATCATACCATGCTTTGGGTGCTGTTTCAATCCATACAGAGCTTTCTTGAGTTTGTATACCTTATCTACAAGAGTCTTCCGCTCAAATCTCGGAGGTTGTTCAACATACACTTCTTCTTCCAATAAACCATTTAGGAATGCACTTTTTACATCCATCCGATATACAATAAAATTCTTGTGAGTCATAGGCAAGAAACATCCTTATAGCTTCCAATCTTGCTACAGAGCAAATGTTTCATCAAAATCTATTCCTTCTTCTTGGCAATATCCTTTGGCTACTAGTCTTGCTTTGTTTCTTACCACAAAACCCTCCTTGTTCATCTTGTTTCTGAACACCCATTTAGTACCAATAACATTTTGATGGGTGGGTCTCGAACCAATTCCCATACTTTATTTCTTTCAAAACGATTGACTCTTCTTGCATAGCTTGAATCAATGTGTGTCATCCAATGCTTGTGACACATCTTTAGGCTCTATTTGTGAGATAAAGCATGTAAACATAGCTTCTTGTTGAGTTCTCGGATCTTGTTTTGACACCTTCTCTTATATCTCCAATGACTAGTCTCGGTGGGTGGTCTCTCGGCCCATCTTACATCGAGGTTGAAGTAAGTTAGCTGGATTGATCGTCTAGCTTGATTGTGTTGCTTTGATCAGCTCTCTCGCAATCACTTAGCCGCAAATTTTCCAAAGATTTTATGAGACTCGGCTATCTCATCTTCATCCGAGTTTATAATTCCGGCTTTTCACTTGACAAAGATAGGGACTTTTCAGATGGTTGGATGATTGACTTATCGGTGACTCTTCAATGTCTTCTCCATTCACATTTGGCTCATCGAATACCACATGAATGGATTCCTCTGCAACCATAGTCCTTTTGTTGAGTACTGTAGGTTTTGCTTTGAGTTGAGTATCCCAAGAAGATACCTTCATCGCCTTTAGCATCGAAAGCCTTTAGATTGTCTTTGCCATTGTTATGGATGAAGCATTTACATCCAAATATTCTAAAATATGCAACATTTGGTTTCTCCCTGTCCAAATCTCATAGGGAGTCTTTGTCGTTGTCCTTTTATCATACATCCTGTTTTGAGAGTAGCAAGTTGTGTTGATTGCTTGACCCCAAAACCTCTTTGGTAACCCCGTCACCTAACATGGTCCTTGCCGCTTTCTTTGAGTGTTCTATTCCTTCTTTCTCGCAACTCCATTCTATTTGTGGAGTCCTTTCGCAGATAATTCATGACCAATGCCATTTTCAAGATACAATATTGAGTTATTATACCATTGACAAACTCGGTTCCTGCGTCGATCTTATTTTGATAATGGTTTGACTCTTCTCATTTTGGATCCTCTTCATCAATTTGTGGTAGTTTTCAGAGAGTTTATTTCTTCTTACACATGAATATTGTCCATGTATATCTTGAGTAGTCATCTACTACCACCAAGGTATATTTCTTCCCACTTATGCTAGGTTCAATGGACCAAATAGATCCATATGTAGCGGTGCAATATCCTTGTTGAAGATGGGCATATCTTTTCTTTGAATGATGATTTGATCTGTTTTCCCTTCTCGCATCGTCACATATACTCTCCTTCTTGTATCTCGAGTCCGGAAGACCTACCACAAGATTACTTCCGGCAAGCTTGTTAAGTGTTTTGAAATTCAGGTGACTCACCACTTTTGTGCCACACCCAACTTGATTCAAATTGTGCTCATTGCTAATAGAAAAAGTCTTAGGTGTAGCGGTTGACCAATCTACTACATACATGTTCTTTTGTCTCCGCATCCTTGCAACACAACTTCATTTGATTCAATATCCTTGATTTGGCATATACCCATGTTAAATCCAACATTATAGCCCTTGTCACAGAGTTGGTTGATGCTTAGCAAGTTGAAGTTGAGTCCTTCAACATATGCAACATCTGTGATTTCTAATCCGTTCTTCTTGATGGATCAAATGCCTCTTATTTCTCCTGGAGCTTCATTTCCTCCAAATATGACTTTTGCTCCTTTAACTTCCTTGAATTTTGACATATTTTTCTTGTTTCCTGTCATATGTTTGGAATAGCCACTATCCATGTACCAGGTTCCTTGGCACTCAGCTGTTCCTTGAACCTGCAATCAAGAAAATTAAGTTTTAGGTACCCATACTTGTCTGGGTCCTAAGGGGTTAGTATTGTAAGATGATCCAACCAGCCTATAGCCAAATGATCTAGCTCTAAGGGGTTGCCATCTATCAGTGCCATAATCATAATTAATTTTGGCAAATTGCTTGGGGATTCTAGGTACATACTTTGTCTCTTTTGTCTCAGTATGCTGTATATGTGTTTTAGCAATTGCCTTCTTTGGGTAATTGTGGTGTCTCCGAGTGTAGTGCCTAGGTGCATATATGTGTCTTGATGAAAGCTCTTATACTTTTGGAATGGCCTTTGTTGAGTTCTAGGCCTTTGCCATTTGGGCTTATTTTCCATAAGTCTATGCTGATAGTTCACATCGTTCCAATCAGCTTGGCTTGGATATTTTCTACCATTCCCATCATATGTGTTTCTTTTATAGAATTTTTGGGGTTTTTGGTAGCTCTGTTTCTTCTTTACTGAGTAATTCTGCTCGGAGTTTGCCGAGGACTTGGTCAATTTCTTCTCGGATGTCCTCTCAACGCACCCAATCGGTTGTTTTCCTTTTCCTTTATAACCAAGGCCAGTTTGCTTGTAATTGTGCTTTGGAGTGAATGTGTGTGCACCATTTGGAGTTTTGGATTTTTGAGACACTTCATTGCTTGAAGATCCTTTTTCCAAAATTACTTTTGGAGTTTGACATAGACACGAGAGGAATTAAATCCTAAGCTGTCTTGTCTCCACATTCTCTTTGACTCATAATAAGATCATCCAATGATTTAGATGCCTTAGTGAATGTCACATTTTTGAGGCCATTCTCCTCTTTTCTATGGCAGCTATTTCTCGCTTATTAGCTTGGCATTTTCAGCCTTTAAACTTTTATTCTCATCACTATTTGACTTAGAGTACTCGGCTCCTTAGTTTGTGTGAGTTTTGGCTCTTGAGTAGGTTGTTTTCCTCATTTAGTAGTGTGTGTGAGGATTTAATGTGTTCAAAATCTTTCATCATTTTGCCTAATGAATCATAAAGATCGGTGGGTGATGAAGTGTGTGTGTCACGATCACTATCACTAGAATACGAGTTTGATGAGTTAGAGTGTACCTCATCTTCTTGGTCAGGTTGATCTTGTTCCTTGGCCATCAAACGGATCAGGGCTTCTTCTTGAGTCACTTGAGTAGTCGGCTTCCATTGCTCTCGAATGTTTGTCTCTCTTGACTTGTTTGTCTCGGCGATCTCTGGCACCAACATTGCCTTTTTCTTTTCTTGTCTTCTTTCTCTCAAGACTTTTCTTTCTTCTTCATTCCCGTATTTGTTGACTACATGATATGGACAATCAATGGCATAGTGACCTGGTTGCCTACAGTTCAAAGATAGATATTCAACCTTTTGATCGGCTCTTTCCATTCTTGGATTGTCACCCTTTGATATTCATCTTTTTGATGATCTGTTCTCTTGGTTGGCCTATCTTCCCTTGACTTGGAGGAGCGAGTGTCTTCTGGAAGATTCGCCCTTGCCTCTCTTGTAGTTCTTATTGAAGAACTTGTTGAACCTTTAACCATCGGACTATTTCTTCGGGTCAATGACTTCTTTGACCTCGGCTCTCTTTCCATCCTTAACAATTAGAGAAGCTATTTTGGGTACAGCTATCTCTTTTCGATCTTTTCTTCTCGGCTCAAATTCGTAGGCTTTGAGATCCGAGAATAGTTCATGGTTGGAGGTCTTCGATAGGTCCATGGAATGTCTCGATTGCCATGACCTTCATTTCCCATTCAGGAGACTTTTTAGGATCTTCATACACATTTCTTCGTGTATATTCCTTTCCAAGTGCAGATAGCTCGTTGGTGATTACTTGTGAACCGAGCATCCGGTTGATCCAGGTTTTCTCCTGCGATCATTTTGAAATTCTCAAATTTTTGTATGTACCACCGATAATTTGTTTTCCTTGATTTGCTCGAGCCTTCACAAATCAATGTTAGCTTGTCCCATTTCTTTAGCCGTTTTGCATGATTTGACTTTATTGAACATGGCTTTGTCCAAGGTTTTGTAAAGGATGTCCTTGGCTACATTGTCCAGGTTGTATCTTTTTCTGTCATCATTTGTCCATTCAGTTCTTGGTTTTTCAACCATAGCTGGTCTAGGGGCAACATCCTCTTCACCTTTGTTGTAGCTCTTCTTGCTTGTGTTCACCTTTAAGATTTGCGATGGCCCATCCTCTATCACTATCCACATATCATCATGTAATCCGATAGATGAGCCCGCATACGAATTTTTCAATCATCAAATTCTTCAATTGTGAACATAGGGATGCGTGTCAAATTTGCTTCCATGATAATAACTTTTAATGATAAAAGGAGTTTTGAAAGCTTAAGTACTAAAACAGACTTTGAAAAGTTTGGAGATCTAGTTCAAGAACGGTGCGGAAGGCTCAATGAACCAACCGCCCGATACCACTTGTAGGTCCAAGGGGTGTGAGTGTAAGGTTTAGAAGGGGGTGAATAAACCTTACCAACTTTTCTCTTTTGGTCCTTTTTAAAATTCGAGTTGACACTATACTGTTTGTGTCCTGGTGGATGACCAATTTAGTTAATCAAGAGAGTTAGTCACTCAACCGGACTCGGATCGTTTGTTGATAGAATAACTCAAATTGTTAAGATCGAATTAGCTCAACTGCGTGGTTTGTTTTCAATGGAAGACTTAACACCCTTAAGTTTGGTTTAGTTATGATTTAGTACTTGGTTTTAGTATTTAGAGATTATCAATTGGATAGCAAATATGTCACCTTAATTAAACAAATAAGATGCACGGGAATTAAAGTCTTTGAAATGTAAATGACACGATAAGTTTTTATAGAGGTTCGAAGATGGGGTAATTCTTCTACTCCTCTCTTCTCCAACTCCGGGAGGAATCCACTAAGTATTAATCAAGATACGAGTGGTAATGTACCCGATACAAGTCTTGATCACACGGTGACTTGATCCTTTGGGACTCGATGCCGGAGATGCCTTGGTTACTCGGTGGCTTCTCGTCCGACTCGGCTTCTTCACAGGCGTGCGCTTTGCTACTACTGACTCACTTGCTCAAGCTCTTAGGATTTGATCACGAAGCCCTCCTAAAACTCGAGACCGGTTCGACCTTGAACCTTCCTACACTCCTTCGAGGAATGTAGACCCCTTGATTCTTCAAATGTTTCCTCTTCAACCGATTGAAGTTGTCTTTCCTTCACAGTGAGTGTTGGATTGATTTCTTCGTAATGTAGACTTGAGGATTGAACTTGAATAACTTGAGAGTAATTTTTGGTTACAGTTCGAGTGTTAGCTTGAATGTTCGTGGTTCAGGTAACCCTCTCTCAGAGTGATTCCTCAGCCTTTTATAGTGATCTTTCAAAAATTTGCCCGTTGAAGAGATAGCTTATTTTGAAAATCACTTGTGGTCGCTGGCTTGTCTTGTTGCGATCCTTGGAATTGCCACTTCCTCGTATGAATTATTCTTGACTTTTCAAAGCTCGACACGGTGTAGTGCTTCCCATTGGTTTATTTCCCTTGCACGCTTCGTGGATCGAGCACTCGAGAAAGGTAGCATGGAGATATTACTTGTTTAAGTAATTCTCTTGATTTCTGTGCAACGGATCTCTTTCAGTTATCTCGACTTGACTGCATTTCCTTGTAGAGTCAGCTTCCAATCATTAAATGACTCTTCTGTCACTTCAACTAGAGACTTGACTATCTTGAGTTGACTTGACCGATGCTTTACTCGATTGCACCTTGATCGAGTTCCCATCTTCTTCTTTTGCCAAACTCAATTGCCTCTGCGTGAGTCTTCCTACTAGTCTCGGTTGTCTTCTTGCATGTTTGGGCATAGCTAACTTAACTCAGCTTGACCCACCCTATATGTTACAATGCGATTTACAACAAAAATGGGGTGCCAACTTCCTATTCTAAGTTTTACATGGCATTCATCAAAATCTAAACAATAAATTTCCCAACATATGGAAGCGAATTTGGCGGAATTAACTTTACTTGAAGAAGAAGACGAAGTTGTTATTCGGATGAAGGAGATGATGACAATTCGAATCAATTTGATTTATGTCTTATTGGTCGATTTTTCATCCGATAAGGTTATCAATGTTAATATAATGAAGAATCGGTTAGCTAGTATTTGGCCCGGTTAAAGGAATTAATATTCGGGAAATTGGCTCCCAACGCTTCCTATTTCGTTTCTATCACGATCTCGATCTCAATAGGGTATGGGAGGGAGGCCCTTGGTACTTTGACAATTTTCTCTTAATTCTACATCGTCTGCGAAAAACCGGTGATGTCCCGGCTACAATAACTCTGTTCTATTCTGCGTTTTGGGTTGATTTATGATCTACCTATTGGCTTCATGAAAGAAAGTGTGGGGAAACAACTTGGTGATTTTGTGGGGAAGTTCTTGGAGTATGATCCTAATAATAATGCTTCAAAGGCGTACATATATGAGGATCAAAGTTCTTATTGATGTTCGTTTGCCTTTAAAACGCTTCAAAAAGATTAAAAGGCAAGTTGGAGAAGGATACGTGGTGAGTTTTAAATATGAAAGATTGGGAGTTTTTAGATATATGCGGATTGATGGGTCATGGCGGCGATTCGTGATAAGCGGATGAATATGCAAAAGGAGAAATCCGAGAAAGAATGGGGAGTTTGGTTAAAAGCTCCTAATGAGGCGTTTTGGCAATAGAGAGGGAGGAAAATGGCTCAGGGAGGATGACGGTGAGGTTGATATGCCGGACAGCAGTTCGTCGGAAAATATTCCGGCAAGAGAGCGTGAAATTAGCAACAATCAAGGGGATAAGGAAAATTGGTTTCAAATCGAGGAACGGCGAAATTATTGGGATCACATTACAAAAGTTACTAAACTTTTGTTAACCTATGTAACTTGAAGAGCGGGATTGTAGGTGATGAGGCTCAAAAATCTAAATTAGAGATTTTTAAGGATACTGATGATAGTTCTTTGGGCCTGGTCATAGGTGAAGATAGAAAAAGGAGAAGAGGCCCAGATGGCGGAGTAGCCCATACTAGTGATCAAGGACAATTGGAGGGGAGTAAGGAAAATGTGTTGGCTCTACGAGACTCTACGAATTTTTTAGCGGCGGGTTCTGGGCTCCAGACCCGTCGAGCCCAATGATCGTTTTAAGGCCGGAATTGTTGTGGGTCGGGCCATTCCCAGGCAATTCCATTATTCACAGCTTGTTCGAGCTCAAAGGCCCGACATTATTTTTCTTTTTGAAACTTTAGCTCATGGTAATAAAGTTGAGGAACTGCGAAGACGGATTGGTTTTGATGGTAGTTTTATTGTTGATAGATTGGGACGGGGAGGAGGAATATGCATTTTGTGGAAGAACATGAATTTGGTTACTATTAAAAGTTACTCTCAGAATCATATAGATGTGGAAATTAAAGATGATGTTGTTGGAATTTGGAGGCTCACGGGATTTTATGGGTTCCCAGAAAGAACTAATAGACGAGCATCGTGGAATTTATTGAGGAATCTCCATGCTCAATCCAACCTCCCTTGGTGTTGTATTGGGGATTTTAATGATATTTTACAACCGGAAGATAAGAAAGGAAGAGTGGACCATCCTTCTTGGCTGTTTAGAGGTTTCCGTGAAGTTATTATGGAATGTGGTTTACTTGATCTTCCTCTTTCTGGATATCCTTTCACCTGGTGGCGAGGAAAAGGTACAGATAATGCAGTTGAAGAAAGACTTGATCGAGCCCTTAGTACGATGAATTGGACCGAACTATTTCTAGATGCCGGACTTAAAAATCTGGTTGCGCCAATTTCGGACCATTCTCCAATTTTATTGCAGACTAGTGTCCCAAAGATTCAGCAGAATAAACGGAGGTTTCGTTTCGAAAACAGATGGCTTCAAGTAGAAGGTTTTGTTGATATGGTTAAAGATGCGTGGAGCAATTTGGATGGAAATGATGTTGTTGATAAACTCTCATCTTGTGCTCATTCTCTACAACTTTGGGGGAGGAATCAACATTTAATATTTCGGAAGGAAATTAAAAGGTGTAATGAAAAGCTTGAGTCGTTGTGAGAAATGGATGATGAAGATGCAGGGATTATATTTGAGGAAACTAGATTACTGATTAGTTGGGCTTTTAAATCAAGAAGAAAAATATTGGAAAGCGATCGCCAAGATTCATTGGCTAAAGGAAGGGGATTCAAATACGAAATTTTTCACGAGGTTTGCATCGATTCGCAAGAATTCTAATCAGATTACTAGAATTCAGGATGAGCATGGTAATTGGCATGAGGACATGGAAGGAATACGACGGTTTTGACTATTATCAAAGGGTGTTTGCAAAGAACCGATTCGAACTTGGAACCGGTTATGGGCGTTATCACCCTTGCGTGAATGATTGTCAAAATGAGATGCTTACGGGTGAATTTTTCGCTAATGAATTCTCAAAAGCCATTAAGCAAATGCACCGGATAAATCCCCGGGCCACGATGGTTTTAATCCGGCGTTTTATCAAAATTTATGGGGTCTCGTTGGTGGAGATATTTTAAGGGCTTGTATTTAATTGGTTGCGGGAAGGAAAATTCCTAAAGGATTGAATGATACAAATGTGGTACTTATTCCTAAAACTAGTAACCCAACTATGCTTAAAGATTGGCGGCCTATCTCGTTGAGTAATGTACTTTACAAAATTCTTGCAAAGGTACTTACCAACAGATAGAAGAAAATTTTACCATGTATTATTTCCGAGTTCCAGTCGGCATTCATTCAAGGGAGGTCTATTTTTGGATAATGTGCTTATAGCATTTGAGCTTCTTCACAAATGATGAAGAGAAATACAAGGAAAAAAGAAGGTGATGTAGCTTTGAAAATCGACATTACTAAGGCTTATGATAGTATGAATTGGGACTATCTTAAAGCCATTATGCTTAAGATGGGTTTTTCGAGTACTTGGGTTAATTGGATTATGTTGTGTGTAACAACTGTTACATACTCTGTTGGAGTGAATGATGAGTTTGTTGGACCTATAATTCCGGGTCGGGGACTTCGTCAAGGAGATCCATTGTCCCCATACTTATTTATTATTTGCGCGGAAGGATTTATCAAGACTTATTAAAAAAGTCAAGCTACAGTACTATTCATGGTTCGAGAGTGTGTAGGAAAGCACAGAGTGTCTCTCACTTGTTCATTGCAAATGATAGTGCTTTTTTTTCAGGGCATCAATGGATGAATGTTGTCGGTTGAAAGAGATTCTGAATTTGTATAAGAATGCCTCTGGATAAGTTATTAATTTTGGAAAATGCAGGATCTTCTTCAAGAAAAATGTTTTGATCGAAGAAAGATAATATATGCGCTAATCTGGGCGTGTGGGATCAATTGAATACTGGTAAGTATCTTGGACTACCATCAGTTATTGGTAGGAAGAAGAAGGCAATTTTTGGCCATATCAAGGATAAAGTGTGGAAATACATTCAAAGTTGGAGGGGGAAGTCATTGTCAAGAGCCGGGAAGGAAATTCTTTTGAAATCAGTGGCGCAAGCAATACCATCATATTTTATGAGTACTTTTCTGTTGCCAGCCTCTTTATTAGATGAAATTGAAAAGATGATGAATTTCTATTGGTGGGGTTCGAAGAAGGATAATTCGAAAGGTATAAATTGGTTGAGATGGGATAGTGTTTGTGACAGAAAGGAACAAGGCGGGTTGGGTTTTCGGAACTTATTTTGCTTCAATGTTGCATTACTTGGGAAACAAGGGTGGAAATTCTTGAAAGAGCCGGACGCTTTGGTGAGTAAAGTTTTCAAAGCTAAATATTTTCCTAAAGAGGATTTTTTGAAAGCGAAATTGGGATCTAATCCTAGTTTCACGTGGAGAAGTGTGTGGCATTCTCAAGTGGTGTTACGGCGAGGTACGCGATGGAAAATTGGAAAGGGACAGGGTATTAGAGTGTGGAATGAACCTTGGTTAAGGGCTGATGACAATTTCTTTATGGAAACTCCTATGAATATGCACTTACATAGCCTTACAGTTAATGAATTGTTTATTCCTGGGTGTACCAATGGGATGTGGAATTATTAGAAGAATTGTTTTGTGAGCGTGATGTGAAATAAATTCTTAGTATTCCACTGAGTAATAGTTGTTGCGATGATGTGAGGGTATGGCATTTTGACAAAAAGGGAAGATATCTTATTAAAAGTGGTTATAGATTAGCCATAGATTTAACAGGAAACTCCAGACCGATGGGTAACCAACATTGGAGTAATTTATGGAGCTTGAACATCCCTCCTAAAGTTCAACATTTTGTGTGAAGAATTTGTAGGGATTGTTTATCTACTAGAGATAATCTGGCAAGAAGGCATATTCAAGTTGAAATTTGTTGTGTTATTTGTAGAAATCATATTAAGAATTGTTGGCACCTTTTTGTTGACTGCCAATTTGCTCAAGAATGCATGACAGCAATTGGAGTTGATTCATATGTAAAGGAATGGGCTCGAACAGCTGAATCATTTGAGGAATTGATGGTAAAATGTCTAGCTCATAAAGATAAGGGGCCCATTTCTAAATTTGTTATGATGTTATGGAGTATATGGAGGCAAAGGAATGAAATTTTGTGGAACAATGCTAAGAAATCACTTGTTGGTACTGTTAGAATTGTTGAGTGTGTTCTTAAGGAGTGGTTAAAATTTAAATGCAGAAATGAGGCTGAAAGTGCAGCAACAATTGACAGAAATATGGTTCAGTGGACTAAACCTTCAAATACATGGATGATTATTCGAGATGATGCTGGTGTATTTGTTGTTGCTAGGACTTTCTGGGTTCAAGGAATTTACGAAGTTAGGGAAGCGGAAGCTTTGGGTGTTTGGGAGGCTCTTTCATGGATTCGTTCCTTGAGGCTAAGTAAAGTGGTGATCGAGACGGATGCTAAATATGTAGTAGATGGTTTGCTATCGTCGGTGATGGGTGATTCGGAGTTTGACACAATCTTATATGAGTGTCGAAAGTTGTTGCAAGGTGAACCGGACCTCTCCGTAGGCTTTGTTCGACGTGGAGGAAACAAGGTTGCTCATAGACTAGCGAAGGAATCCTTTTCTTTTGATAGTCCATTTGTGTGGAGTGATCCACCCCCATGCATTGTAAAGTTAATCTTGGATGATGTCTCTTATTAATAAAATTAATTATTTTGCTGTCCAAAAAAAAAAAAGTTTAGAATTTTGGATTGTGTTACCTATTATAGTTTTAGTTTTTATTTTGAGACTACGCTAAAAAGATACTAGAACTCTAGAAGTATATACGTTTGGTGATTTTTATTTTGATTTTTATTGTTTTTTCCAAATTTGTATGCTTTATATATGGCTAATCTCCGAATCTCCGTTTCGAATCGAATCAGATCTTGTCCCGGCCCCATTAGAACCGAATCTCCGTCCCGAACCTACGAAGGAAGGAGATTTTTCTATGGTTGATTCGGAGATTTATTTTGAGAATCTCGAACTTCGGGACGCCCGGGAGATTTCCAAATCTCCGAACCGTGTCGTGCACACCCCTTCTGTTTGGAAGTATTGGTGTGTTTTACACGCTCTTCTCTTGCATTTTTTTGATTTCCTATGATTCTCAAATGCCCGGTGGTTAGTTTATGCCCGGACATTTACACATCAGCAGTATATTTCATCTCACAATGGTATTGGGGCATTTCATGGGGACATTTGGAGAAATATCCCTTCCAAATGTCCTCCACTCTGGATGCTCTTACCGCGGTTGTTAATTTCATTCTCATGATTATTAGCTTGGCATCTCTGTTGTAAAAAACCCCGCCTAGCCCCGATTAATCCCCACCTAGGCGCTAGGCCCTCCTTGTTCGCCTATGATTTCTTTTCCGATTAGGCCCGTCTAATCCCGCCCAGGTCCCGCCTAACCCCGCCTAGGCGCTAGGCCCCAGTCTGCCGCCTAGCGAGCGCCTAGCGCTTTTTACAACATTGCTTGGCATAGACAAACATGTCTAAAAAGAACTTTCTTCATTAGTGTAAAGGGTTAATTAGACAAAGTACCTTGAAGTTTGGGATAATTACAAGAAAACCCAACTAAGTTCCAAAATTGCAAAATTTTCTAAACAATATGAGGGTTTCTGAAAATGTTCAGTGAATAGCCAAATAACAATTTTGTCTCCTCATAATCTATGAACAGTACAACAGGGGGGCATTTTGGATTTCCAGGTCAATTTTTTGACGACAACAAATTCAGTTAGGTCAACTAATGGTTAGAGTAAAATATTAGACAGATAAACCTCGGAGTTAATTTTTGTAATTTGAACCTTAACTGGTTTTTTTTTTTATAATTACCCAAACCCTTGGGGTACGTTTTGTAATTAACCCCAGGATCAAGAAGCAAAGACAATAAGCATATTTTTAAGAGTATACACTCAGAAACAGGCAGCAATTCACAGAGCATCCGAATCTACCTCACACGACTAGTCGGTCTATTACAACAGTTAAAACTCACTCAAACGCGGATGCACTAATTATCAGCTGACTCGAGAACCCTAAGTTACGAAACGCATCTAAATCACGCGAAGATCAAAATATCTGAGACAAGGCCACAAACCCCCAACAGATAAACCCTTGTTGGGTATGGCGAGCTAGATTAACCAATTTGGTAGTATATGACTGGTACCTCTCCAGGAGATGCGGAGATGGCTAAAAATTTCACGGATACGTAAATGAGGCAACGAGCCACCAATCTTTAGTTAGACCACACGTGGAGCAGCCCGTGCCTATTACCCGTGTAAATCTCGTTTCGGTCTTCGTCATAAAAAAGAGCAGTGATATCTTCTAAGGCCTCTGCAACGGTGCTCCTAATTCTAGAAGCTTTGATACGTTTCCTTGAGTTGCAGTTCTGGCCACCACAAGTGGCGGTACAGCTGCATTTATTTACGGGAAGACCGTTGCTCGCTTTGATTTTTGCAAGGCACTTCCCGGTCAAGATATTGCTTATATTGATAGAGCCCGCTGCACCAACAGTGTTAAAGGATAAAAATTTGAATTAATGATTGGTTAGAACAAAGGAAGATGATTGAATATAAGGCATCTAGCTCGTTAGTATCGGAATACTTAGATTGGAACAATTTTATTGAGTTGTACATATTGAACCCCCGTAAAAGGTGATGACGCCCAATAAAATATGCAAGGGTAAAAATTTAAGGTTAATTGTAAAAAATACCCCTGAGGTTCAGTGAAAAAAAAAAAAAAACAGCTATCTTTCAAAATTATAAATACCCACTTATACAGTTATACTAATTCTTATTTTACAAATTGCACCATTAAGAGGGAGTATTTGTTAAGCAAATACAAACCTCAAGGCGGTGTTTGTAATACCCTAAGGAGGTATTTGTAAATTTTAAAGATAACTGGTCTTTTCATACTTGGGCTAAACCTCAGAAATACTTTTTTATAATTTATTCTAAAGTTTATGACTAAATTTATGGATATAATCTTTATAGCCAGATTAGTTCTGTTGCAACGCGCCATACCATTTCCATTGGATATTGTTTCATCAGAATCGGCTTTGCAATAAGAAATGATGAGGTCTTGATCACTTGTGATGTAGATGTTGTTAGTATTGCAATCAGGATGCCATAAAAGGTGATCCTCGAATGAGGTTACCAGCTCCCCTCTGAAGTTCCAAACTGCAACCGTTCGGTTTCTGAATGTCAAAAATAACTGGTTCTCGTATAAAAATATAAATGCAGATGGCGTCATGAACTCAGTCCTGCTAACCTCGGTTAACTCGGAATTGCGAACCTATATAGACGAGAATGTGTCAAGTCACGGAACATGAGCATCATTATCAAAGGTGAAGAGCAACTTACATCGAGAATCTGTAGGTTCTCATTCTCTTGCTTGACAAGAAGCTTTTCATTGAACTGTTCGATGAAATCCACCTTCTTATTTCTATGGAGGAGATGGGTGAAAGATTTTAGTACAGTCCCATCCTCAATTGAGAGTATCTTCAAAGGAACACTGCCATGAGCCTTCGTAAATATCAATAGCATGATTCCTGGACTGTTTACCAAAGCACATTCAGCAAAATAAAATATATATTAACAATCCGACAAAACTAAAATCAGAGGGGACAAAAAGTATTCAATTCAGGTTCAAGGTTGCAGAAACCGCTAGGCACCTAGACGGGCGGCAGCTCGGCGCCTATGAACATTTTCTTTTAATTTTTTTTATTTCTAGCCGTAGGCCAAATTTTCGGCCGAGGCAATTTTTTCACCGAATTGGACAAAATCGCCACGGCCGATTTTTACAACAATGTTCAGGTTAGACATACATGAGTAAAAGTGAAAAACATTATTCTGCAATACATAAATTAGTATTACCTGATCTTAATCTCCTGAACATTTTTATCCGAAATGGAGTATAACATTGTATAATTTTTCAAGTCAAACACCTTGTATATGCTGAAATAAGGAAGAGGTAAGAAGCAGACATCAGCAAACAGCAGATACTATCGAAGCAAAACAAAGTACATCAGAATGTACCAAAGCTAGGATTATTAAGTTCTTACCTATCTTGTGCAGAATAAGTAAGAACCTTTCCATTTACATCATCAAACTCTACAAAGCCAGGCCACTTCAATGACTCTGACTGAAAGAGCGGGAAACCAGCATCAGGTTTACCCCTTCGTATGTATCTGAAATAGTAATAAGGTGTGGCATATAAGTATGCAAAACCGCACAAGACAGAATAGAAACCGTTAGTAAAAGGCAGAAGGAATTTCATACTCGATTCTTGTGGTTCTGCATTTTAAAGAACTAAAATTATCCGAAGCATAAACTGAAACAGTGATAAGTGAATCATTATTTTTGTTGTAAAATAAGCTCCGAATGACTTCGTCAGGACTGACATTGAGAAAGCATATCCTCTCGTTAGTCTCTGCATGTAAAGGTAACATCAATAAGCCCCTTTCTGCTGCCAAAAACTGAAGAGAGATACATGTGCAAGTAAATCAAACTTCATTCAGATCGCTGTACCTCGGCTAAATGCTGCACAAACACCAGACTGTGCAAGAGCGAAAACAATATCACGGGCAGCAACTATCTCAATAATTTTTGACCTCTTCTTCAAAAATGGCAATGACAAGGGACAATATCCCTTGGGATCATGAGTATCATATTCCTCCTGGACAAAAAATCATACCTAGTTAACCATCACAAGCAAAATATATATACAAAGAGAAATAAATATCAAACCAAGAATTTCAATGTAAAAAGACAACATCCCCATTTATCTATAATGGGAAACTAATCACATGGCCCAAAATTGAAAGACTCCTAAAACAGAGGACCAGTCCAAGTAAAAGAGCGCAAAAGAAATAATCTGCCATCTAATAATGATTAAAAAATGAAGTAGGTATTATCAGATTTTGTAAGAAATAAGCAGCCAATAGACTTCAGACAAAAAAAAAATCAGCAATTAGCTCCTTTAAAACCGAATATAGAAAATAGGATCAAAAGCTAATATCTTAAAAGGAAATTCAGCATCTCTTGCCAAACACTCAACCAACCCTTCCATTTTGCATTTTCCTTCCCTGCATGCATGTACACAAGAGTTGTTGCAGGCTCCAAAAATGAAGTTTCAAACAATGAGCATTCATTACATTGTTTGCACCAGCAGTAAACAAAGTATTAAACATATACAGGGAAACTGTTACATTTCCATTCATCTTAAAATATGGACAGGCATCTATTGATAGATCAGTCTACCAGACAAGCCAAACGGTCACCAATAAACTATATAGAGAGAGGAGCCTAATATCAGCATAAGAATTAACACAAGCAGAACACTCAAAACTCTTACTCTGCTCGAATATTGAATTATCACACCATTGTCATTGGATAAGTTAAGCCTACCAGCTCCTCTAAAGCTGAGGTAGAATATTACTTTATAATTCTAGTCCTGGAGTCATATAACTTTTCCAGTCGCTTTCTCTCAGCATAAAATTGTATGAAGTTATCTCTCAATTATTGATCGTTCATCTATCCCTCAAATTCCATGATACATATCCAAGAAACCCAACATCATTTCCCGATTGCATACTCACTACAATAGTGAAGAATATTCAACTATAATTCTTCATTTTCCACGTCTTTGTTTCTCAAATACCCATATATTTACTTCCAAATTGGTAATTCATATGCATCTACTGATATGAGTTAACAATGACATCACTTGCAATTCCCAGGAAAAATGAAATATGTTCCATTATGAATTAACACATATCGATTAAGCAATGTGGCACTATGGATAAAAACCGGTTCCTGTTGAGGAAATGCCTTAAAGCAGAAACTGACAATGTTAAACAGCTGTCACCTAAACTAACGAAAACAAAATTATACAAGATATTGTTCATGTAATTAATGATTTTGAATCTAAAAGAAATTGCAAAGAGACAAACTCACGACTACAACTGAAAGCAAAACCACACTGCTAGTTTGCAAGTTCCATAATATTGAATTACAAAAATATGTTCCAGATAACCTTATAAGTTTTTAACCCTAGGTTCCAAATGACAGTTGAAAAAAGCATACAAAAAATCATATCAACCCTTTGGAACCTGACAGTATCTCAGCTAGAATTCATGGACCATTAGTCAATTAAATAACGATAATAATTAATTGACTAATGATACACCATAATGAACCAAGAAAAAGGAAAACATATTATCCTAAAATACATCCATCTAGTTCCAAATATCTTAAGCAAATTTCACTTTGTTCTCCGCATGAATGAGAAAAAAGAAAAAAAAAAAAAACATTTCACATCCGTTTCTGATAACAGATCTACATACTTATTAGCATAAACTGAGAACAGCGAGCAAATCTCAAAAGGGTTTTTCTCGGAAATCTAGAGGACACATAATCAATCCCCAAAACCCCTAATTTTGCTATACCGTACAATCTACCATCACAAACACACATAACCCCAACAAATTCAAATCATTCACAGGCAATATGCAACCAAAAAACAAATTCAATCAAATGAACCTGCAGACGGATGTTGCGGAACCGCTCTTGAGCATCACTCATGCTGAAACCGCGGTCTCGCTTCGAGGATATCTCCCTTCTCAGCAGCTTCTTCACGCTGTTAATAGACCCATCTAAACCACCGCGTGGCCGCTTCTTGGCCACCACCCGCCGCCCAGAGCACGGCCGCGGACTCGCCGTTATTCTCCTCCCGTCCATCCCCGATTAATAAGACACTGAATTCAAACCCTCTTTTACACAGGACTCAAACAAGCCCTAAACAATATTATACACAAATAAAGCAAACGTATCTCAGCTAGAATTAGACATATCAAAGATGAGCATCACTTTGGTGAAGAAATGAAACCCTAAATCTCCCAGAAAAGATACTTAGAAGCTCCTTTACCCGCTCAAGGACCAGAAATGAGTTCCCATATAAAAATTAATCATTTTCATTTCTAACAATTGGGTTTGTGAAAATAGTTCTTCTCTGTAGGACTCTGTTTACACACTCGCATTTCGTCTACTTCTGTGTCTACATGTGGTCTATGCATACAAAAATTCTTTCTTTGTATGTGTTTGAGGCTTTGAGCAAAGGGAAAAGAGAGAAGCTTTGTTCTGATAAGGGCATTTAAGAGAGAGAATGAAGAGAGAGAAAACGGAGAGATGTGTCGGATTATAGAGGCGTTTGGCGTCCACTGGAGTTCAAAATCCAGATTAACAACTTTTCACGGTACAATATTTTTAATTCTTTTTACTTCTTTTCTCTTTCCAGAAATTCGAAAACATATATTTTTATGCTATTTATTCTAAACATATAGGGTTATTTAACAGTAAATATATTGCAATTGTGGAAATTTGTTGCACATGTTACATGTATGGTGAAAATTGCGAAAGTTAATAAGTTAGGCATAGGCGCCAGACGTTTTTTCATTTTTTTTCTTTAATTGGGCGATAGTCAAACTAACGCTCACTTAGTTTTTTTTCGTTTGATATTTATTTAATAATTAATTAATTTATAAACAAAAAGAATAAATTCATTCGATTAATTATATCCGCTCAATTTGAAACGATACGATACAAAAAAACGATACAGAAAATTATAATCGATACAAGTCGAGATTAGTCTCAAACCCTATGTCCCCCGGTGCCACACCTAAAGGGTTGGTTGGGATTATGGGGTCCGATCACCCTTAGGATTTCTTTGTCTTTGCATCGGAGTCGTGGTCGCGCCAACTTGCCGAGGATCCATATGGATTCTTGCGAAGCCCCTCATGTCCGTCCACCACTTAGTGTGGGGCTCTGCTACTTGGTTGTAGAATCTGTAGGGTGCCTACAGGAATCAACCTTAAGGTTGACAGTTAAAAAAGTAGAGCTTAAATGATTAGATATGTACTACTCATACCAACAAGGTGCATCTTCTTTTCTCGGTGTCCATTACATAAAACTCCGAGGTTAAGCGTCTTGACCGGGAGTAGACATGGGATGGGTGACCCCCCGGGAAGTTTTTCGAGTGCGCGTGAGTGAGAGACAAAACGCGCTAGAAAAGACTCGTGTTGGTTTGTGGGACATCGTCAAACCAAGAAGCACTTTCGATCCTAACAATCGGTATCAAAGCCAAACTCTTTGGCTAGCTGTTCGAGTAAAGAGGAAAGATCCATGGCTACGAATGACGCTTATCTCACCACCGGCGCCTCCACCAACAAGCCACCATTGTTCGACGCCAACAACTACGCATTTTGGAAAGACCGTATGGAGTGCTTTCTACAAGTGCGGATTTGACATATGGAATGTGGTTATTGAAGGAGTTGATCAACCAACGAAAAAAATGGAGGATGGCACCTCGACTCCTAAACCTTTCAAGGAGTTCGATGAAAATGATAAGAAGGCTTTTCTCTAAACGGTAAGGCCTTTAATATTTTGCATTGCTCACTTACCGCCACCGAGTACAATCGCATACGAGGCATAAGGTCGGCACATGAGGTTTGGGAAAAATTGGAGACTATATATGAAGGGACAAAGAAGGTCAAGCAAGCTAGAAAGACCATCACGCTTGTTAAAGATTTTGAAAACTTTAACATGTATGATGGTGAAAGCATCTCCAAGATGGTGGAAAGGGCGACAACATTGTCAATCCTCTTGTGGCCTCGGTAAAGTCATCTCCGAAGAAGACAAAGTGACTAAGGTATTGAATGCTCTTCCTCATGGTCCGAAAAGGTGACGGCAATCACGGAAGCACAAAATCTTGAGACACTCAAGTTTGACGAGCTCATCGGGAACCTCCTCATCTATGAAGTCTATCTCAAGGAGAGGAAAAATACCAAACCAACCATCAATCAATCGGGTATGCAAAATATTCCTAAAGGTCTTCTTCCTCTTCTAATAATGCATACTATGATAATGATGATGATGATGAGGAGACGGCCGCACTTGTTCGAAAATTTGCTAAATTTGTGAATAAAAATAAAGCAAGAAAACCAAGAGATAATGCTTGCTTTAAATGCGGAAAACCCGGGCACTTCATTGCCGATTGCCCAAAGCTCGATGAAGAGGAGCAAAAGAAAAGGAAGCCTTTTACAAAAAGAAGGCTCTAAATGCGGAAGTCAAAACATGGGATGAACTACTCGAAACAACCGATGAGGAAGGAGAAACCGAACACGGTCTCATGGCTATAGACGATGAAAACAATGAGGTACACTCAAATTCTTCTACTTCCTCCATAGTTGATGACTTGCAATGTGATTTTGATGAATTGCAAATTGAGTTTCAAAATTTAATCGTTAAATACAAAAATTTGAAAAAGGAGCATAAGGAGATTAAGGTTGAAAAGGAAAAATTATTTACCTCTTATGAATCTTTAGACAAAGCTCATGCTCTTACTCTTACTAGAATTCATTCTCTTGAAACCGAAAAGGAATCGCTCACAAAAAATATTGAATGTTTGAAAAATGACGTGCATCGTTTCAACATAAGTACGGATAAAGTCACAAAAATTTTAGATGCACAAAGAGGTGAGCATTCCAAATCGGGACTTGGTTATAAGCCATTTCAAAGTGTTTTTAAGAAAAATAACCAAGGTCCGACTTTTGTACGCATTAATAATTATAATACTCCTACTTGTTTTTATTGTGGCAAAGTTGGACATTATGCTAATAATTGCAAATTGAGAAATAGCTCAAGACATATTTGGAGACCCAAAGGTCTCAAGACTAACCCCATGGACCCCAAAATTATAGGGTACCTAAAAGAAATGATTTTGTAGGTAATAGGGGCTATAACAACCATGGAGGATTCGAAATGGCTCGTGGACAGCGGATGTTCACGCCATATGACCGGGAGGAGAGAGCTTTTTACCAACATCAAGCTCCAAGAAAGAGGTATGGTCATGTTCGGCAATGGCAAAGGAAAAATTCTTGGAAATGGAGAAATTGGTAACTCTTCTTTTCTCTTTGTAATGTTCTTTTAGTAGAAGGGCTTAAGTTTAATTTGATAAGTGTTAGCCAACTTTGTGATTCAAATTATGATGTTTCTTTTAATAAAGAAAAATGCCTTATTCTTAAAAATGGTAATATTATTTGTGAAGCAAATAGAAAAGGCAATCTTTACAAAATTTGTACTAGTGATTTGGTTAGTCAAAATGTTTCTTGTCTTGTCGCCAATAATGATTTAACGAGTTTATGGCATAAAGCGACTCGGACATGTTGGATACAAGAATTTGAAAAATATTTACAAAAACCAACATGTAAAAGGACTACCCAAATTGAATTTTGAAAATCTTGGCTTATGTGACACTTGTCAAAAGAACAAATTAGTTAAGAGTAGTTTTAAGCCCAAAAATGAAATTTCCACTACCAAACCCCTACAATTGCTTCACCTTGATTTGTATGGGGATATTGGTACGGCTAGTCTAAATGGAAAACATTACACTTTTGTTATAGTCGATGATTATTCGAGATATACTTGGGCTCTTTTTCTTACCAATAAAAACGATGCCGTTAATGAGTTTGTTAAGTTGTGTAGACTTATTGAGAATGAAAAAGAAGATACTATCAAGTCTATTCGGCGATCGAGGTGGAGAATTTGACGGTGAATTTAGAGTATTTTGTGAAACCAAAGGATATGCTCATAATTTCTCGGCTCCAAGGACACCTCAACAAAATGGAGTAGCGAACGGAAAAATCGAACATTACAAGAAATGAGTCGATCCATGCTCAATGAATTTTCACTTCAAAGTATTTTTGGGCCGAAGCGTAAGTACCGCTTGCTATGTCACTAATCGAGTTTATATTCGTCTAAAATGAATAAAACTCCATATGAGCTTTGAAAGGAAGAACTCCAAATATTAGTTACTTCAAAATATTTGGATGTAAGTGCTTTATTTTAAATACTAAGGATCAATTGGACAAACTTGATCCTAAGGCCGATGAAGGTATATTTATGGGGTATTCAACCAAGAGCAAAGCATATCGGGTTTACAACAAGAATAGCATGGTTGTTGAAGAATCTATTCATGTCAAATTTAATGAAGCCTCGGGTGTTGAAAGAATACCCAATGACGATAGTGATGAAGAGGATATTGTTGAACCTATTGTTCAAAGTGATGCTCATAATGATCAACCTTCAAGTTCAAATGTCCCTCAAGAAGATAGGGGTGATACTTGAATCTTCCCGTAGCATTGAAATTTAAGGAGATCACCCAAAAGATCTTATTATTGGTGATCCCCTTGATAAAGTAATGACTCGAAGGAATTTTGCCGAGAAAGCTCTTATATCTCAAAAAGAGCCTAAAAATGCTAAGGAAGCTATTGAGGATGAAGATTGGTTTTTGGAAATGCAAGAGGAGTTGAATCAATTTGAAAGAAATGATGTATGGGAATTAGTACCTTGTCCTCCATCTCAAACAATTATTGGTACAAAATGGGTATTCGGAACAAACTTGATGATCAAGGCAACATTGTTCGAAATAAGGCAAGGTTAGTAGCTCAATGGTATTGTCAAGAAGAAGGTATTGACTATGATGAAACTTTTGCACCGTAGCACGTTTAGAAGCTATTCGTATTTTACTTGCCTATTCTTGTTTCAAAAATTTCAAACTTTACCAAATGAATGTTAAATCCGCTTTCTTAAATGGTATTATTCAAGAAGAAGTCTATGTAAAACAACCTCAGGGGTTTGAAAATTTTTCTAGGCCTAATGATGTTTATAAACTTAAAAAGGCTTTGTATGGTTTAAAACAAGCACCCCGTGCATGGTATGATAGACTTAGCTCTTTTCTTTTGCAAAATGGTTTTACAAGAGGTAAAGTTGATACTACACTCTTTGTTTTTGAAAAAGGGCAAGATTGTTTACTTGTGCAAATTTATGTTGATGATATTATCTTTGGTGCTACTAATGAATCTTTGTGCAAGAAATTCTCCAAGTTAATGCAAAGGTGAATTCGAGATGAGTATGATGGGTGAGCTAAACTTCTTCTTGGACTTCAAATTAAGCAATGCCAAGAAGGTATTTATATTTCGCAATCAAAGTATACAAAAGAACTTTTGAAGAAGTTCGGCATTGAAGAAGGAAGAACCGTCTCGACTCCCATGGCAACCAATGTCAAAATTGACAAAGATGAAAAAAGCAAGTCGGTTGATGAATCCAAGTATCGAGGTATGATTGGTAGTTTACTTTATTTAACCGCTAGTAGACCGGACATTCTTCATGCCGTATGCCTATGTGCTCGTTTTCAAAGCAATCCCAAAGAATCTCATATGAGTGCCGTTAAAAGGATTTTTCGATATTTGAAAGGCACCATTCAATATGGTTTATTTTATCCAAAGAATGAAAATTTTCTCTTAAAGGTTATAGTGATTCGGACTATGCGGGAAATATTGATGATCGGAAAAGTACTTAGGATCACGTCAATTTAGGCGATTGCCTAGTTTCTTGGTTCTCAAAGAAACAAAATTGTGTTTCACTTTCAACGGCCGGCCGAATATATTTCCGCCGCATTTTGTTGTACTCAACTTCTTTGGATGAAGCAAACCTTAGCGGATTACAAATGCTCTTTTGAAAACGTACCTATCTTTTGTGATAATGTATCCGCTATAAATATTGCTCAAAACCCGGTTCATCATAACCGTACTAAACATATTGAGATTCGACATCATTTTCTAAGGGATTGTGTCTCAAAACGAAAAATTGAGATATCTTTTGTACCATCTCAAGATCAATTAGCGGATATTTTCACAAAACCGCTAACTTCCGAGACTTTTTGCGTCGATACGAGCTCGGTTAGGCATAATGCATATTGAATGAAATTTACGTTTGTATTTTGCACGTTTTTTAAAACTTAGGGGCGAAAAATCGGATTTTTGGTTGAAAATTCGGATTTTGGAAAAATTGCAAAACAAATATGAAGAGGTTGAGGGCAACGGTCGCCCTCAACGTCGACCGTCGCCCTCAACCACGACCGGCCGCCGCCTAAGCCATTTTTGGTTTAAAATCGATTCTGTCTTCAAAGATTAGTCATTTTCACTCATTTTGGCCATTTTTCGTCCCCTTTGCCAAATGCACACTATTGTCACTCAAAATTGATTTTCATGCATCCCATTTATATCTTGGACCTTATAGCATGTTTATCATCATCATTGCTCATCTTTTCCGATCAAATGGTAAGAATTTTCCATACTTTGCTCAATTGGGTTGAACCCTCGAGTTTATGGCCTTTCTTGTATATTACTTGATGAAATTATTTTATGATCATGATGAGCTTAGTTGTTATCTTTGTTTTGTATAATAATTGGTATGATTTGGTGATGAAAATTTTTGGCTTGGATCATTTACAAGGGCTATATACAACTCTTTTTATTTTTCACGCCCACAATGTATTGATGAAATGTTTCAATGAAAATTTCAACTTCTACATGATTCTCTCGCTTCCAAAAGTCTTATATACTCTTTGAGATCATGTTTTGGGAAATAAAACGAGCGTATGAACTCTTCATGATACATTTCTCCCATTTTCCTTGGTTTTTAAGCCTAAAATTGCTCTATGGTTGATAAATCGTCTCTTTGGCGCACTTTGATATATTTGTATGATGTTTTTATTGTCCTCACATTCTTTTGATGATTCCAAAGGGGGAGAAACAGGAAAATGGCTCGTTAGCTCAAAGAAGCTAATAAAAGCTCGAAATAGAAGCTATAAGCTATGGCTTGTTTAGGCCATAAGTTGTGAAGAAAACTTAGTCCAATGGTTGTTTTATGGACTTGTTTGCATGGATATTAAGTATTTGTGACATGAGGGGAGCTTCTTGCTCATGAAGTTGTTGTTTATTTTGTAAAAGCTTGTGCTTCTAGCTTATACAATACTTCTTATCGATATGCTTATTGATAGGGGGAGCTTTTTGTAAAATGTTATTAAACGGATAGTTTACTCTAAAAACCGAAAATTGTTTTGTTTTCAAAATCGTCCTCTTGGAAATTGTTTTGGTTTGTAATCATCAAAAGGGGAGTTTGTTAGATAAATGTTTTTATCATGATTTTGATGATTTTATTAAAATGAGTTTTTATACCAAAACAATGTCTCTAAATGTTGTCCCAATTCCTCCGATCGATCTAAAATGTTTTTACTATTTTTTGAGTATTTCTTGGGGTTTATTTTCGATTTAAAATTGGACAACACTCTTGTTTCAGCTCGGCGGTCGCCCCATAGGGCAACCCGTACTGAGTTGAGTTTTGAAACGAGAAAATGGGACGTAAGAAAAAAGGGCAGGGCGACCGGTCGACCAGGTGGGCGGCCGGTGTGGTCGGACTCGGTCGACCGGGAGGGCGACTGCACCGCAAGTTGGATTTTTGTTCCACTTCTGCTTCGTAAAAACGCGGCGGCAACCGGTCACGGTGAGGGCGGCTTAACGGCCGCACCCCCTTCGACCGGTCCCCCTGTGTAAAATTCGCAGAATTCAATTTCAATCTTATCTCTGCGCGGACCGGCCGAACCCATGTTTGACAAAGAAACTATCCGATTGCGTTTTTGCATGACTTTTCCTAATTTGTGGGATTGATTTCTAATGACTATATTGATGATTTTAAATGGTTTCTTTTTGCAAAAATCACTCCCCAAGGAGGAGCCAATGTCCGGAAATCAAGCCAAGACCTCTCCTATAAATAGAGGCTTCATTCAAGCAACAAGATACAACACTCTATACAAGCAAAAGAGCAAACAAAGCAAACACTTTCATATATCTTGTTGTATTAGCCTTAGCACTTTCACTTGCACAAATTTGAGGTCTAGGCTTTCAATTCTTGATTACACTTGCACTCATATTGTATCAATCATTATTGAGTTGTAATCTTGATTTTGGTCATCATTCAACACAAGACATCCTTGTGAGTATTCTTGTGGTAAGAATACACTTGGGTGATCTAGGTGATAGGTGTTTGAAGGTTGTGGTAATCTTCAAGGTGTTGTAAGAGGGTTGTGGTAATCCTCAAGGTGTTGTAAGAGGGTTGTGGTAATCCTCAAGGTGGTGTAAGAGGATTGTGGTAATCCTCAAAGTGGTGAAGGAGGGTTGTGGTAATCCTCAGGTGTTGTATTAATTTTTGGTAAATTAATAAAATCTTTTCTTTCTTTTTGAAATCCATCCCGGAGATCTTTGGGGTGGTAGAGGATTAGGCCCTAGGTGGGTTGAACCTCTTTAAATCGACGAGTGTTGTTTTATTTCCGCATTTACATTCTCGTCTTTGGTTGATTATTCGAAAAAGAGGGCAAAATCTGAAAAACCGAGATAATCTATTCACCCCCTCTAGATTATCGTAGCCACTTGGACTAACAAGTGGTATCGGAGCGAGGTTGCAAGTTCAAATCCGCCCTAGGGTGCCGCTGGGAGAGATTGTTGGGATTATGGGGTCCCAGCGATCACCCTTAGGATTTTCTGCATCTTGCACGGAGCCGTGTGGTCGCCCAACTTGCCGAGGATCCATATGGATTCTTGCGAAGCCCCTCATGTCCGTCCACCACTTAGTAGTGTGGGGCTCTGTATTTTGCCGTTGTGAACTGTAGGGGGTGCCCGGGAATCAACCTGGGTTGTTGAGTTAAAAGTAGAGCTTAAATGATTAGATATGTACTACTCATACCAACAAGGTGCATCTTCTTTTCTCGGTGTCCATTACATAGAAACTCCGAGGTTAGCGTGCTTGACCCGGGAGTAGACATGGGATGGGTGACCCCTGGGAAGTTTTTCAGAGTGCGCGTGAGTGAGGACAAAACGCGCTAGAAAAGACTCGTGTTGGTTTGTGGGGACAGTCGTCAAATCCAGTAAGCACTTTCGATCCTAACAGGCGCTACCCTATGCCTAGTACCCCTACGCCTACCAACATCCCCCTGAACCTCATGTGGTAGCGGATCATCATCCTCTTGATCATTTGTTGTATGATGACTAGATGCAACTGATGATGTCGACTCTCCGGTCAAATCACGATACTCACTAAGTGTAGGTGGAAATTAAACAAATGATATGTTGAAATATGGACGATCGGATGTGGATGGATCATGACCACCATATGGAACCCCATTGCACCAAAATCTGTCTGTAATAGAGATGTAAATGATGTCCATGCTGGTGTGTTATAATCAGTGTGTACTAGCTGAGGGGCCTAATAACCAGGAGTAGATGTAGATGGATCTGTCATATATAATGAAAATTGATCAATAAAAAGAACTTATGTGTTTTTTCCAATTTATAATTTTTAAGAATTTCATAAAATTCATACCAAGGTGCATCTAGGGTGTTTAAGAAGAAGGTCCCAATTAGTTATGAGTACTGAATAATTAATCATATCCAAATTAAACTAAAATTGAACCATTATAAACTTACAAAATTAAACCGACTATATCAACATGGGGTACCGGTGGAGGAATATCACGAGATGTGGAAGACGCACTTTGTAAATGGTCGGATCGTTGTTGTCGCCGTCCTCTCAGCGTGTCTATGACTCAGTATAGGCTCTCGGGATCGTGTCTCGGCAGTATATCACCTATTTTGGCGGACCCGTGTGTATGGTGGCCTGTGTAGCATCCGCTCAATGTCATCGCTAACATCCACAACAACACGTCGTAAGCGTGCATATGACTCAACGTCCTCGAATGATGATTCAGTTGAACTAATCCTAAGTTGTTCCATCCGCGAGAACTGGAAAAACAAATAACATGTCTATTATTTTGTCTATTGTTGCTTATAATTCACTTTAAAAAATCAAGTCAGAGAACAATAAATATACCATAGCATCACGTGCTACTGTGTCTAATGGCTGGAACCCGGGTTGCTGAGGCACGTGACCAGGTGTTATCAATCGTCGTGTAATCTTGCCATACCAACGCATATATCCCTCGAGCGTACTAACACTTCCAGCAATCGGCTGAACGTCGAGTATCGATGTATATCTCAGACTCCATAACTCGACCCAATCCCGATGATGATGTCCCCAATCAGTGGTATCCTGACCTCTACGATCAATTTCATGTAGGTCCATATGAGTATGGTGTATATGTTGTGGAATACCCTGTATACAACCAAATTGTCTAAGCACTCGATCGGGAAGGTATATCTCGACAATCGCATAATTAATAAGTGGACATCGTGATAGCCAATGTATAGTCAAGCAACAAGGTCCAAGATCTCTGATATCCGGGTTCGCTAGATCATAGGGCTCCCATAAAAACTGCAAAAAAATATTCATTAATTAAAATATATATTTATATATTTATTTATAGTAATGAATAATGTAAAAGGGTTTTACCTCATAAGGTAATAGTCGGTCAAACATATCTCTATATAATTGTACAGAATGACTAACTGTGCGAGTGTAACTGTGATGGTGTATCCACTTAGCCCCATACGGTGGTAGCCCTAACCCTCTACCATCAGCACCTACAAGTGGACCCTGTACAATCATCGAAGTAATATTTGCGGTCGCCTGCCGCCACCGTTCGCTAGCCACCTGCCGCACCGTCCGCCGGAATCAACAAAATTACAAGTTGGTTGCTTTTGTTAGAACAAAGAAGGGGGAGACTTTTTTAATCTGCCTATAGCAGCAGCAAATTGGGATGAGGGCAATTTTAATTTGCGAAAGGGATGTGAAGGGCTTTTTATTAATCTAGGAGCAACCTCTTCTTGTGTTGGTGGGTAAGGGATGAAGTGTTGAGGGCGTGTATCATATAGGGCTAGAAATGCGGAAAAAAATATGGGTGAGGCGCTAGTCAAACTAGCGGCAATTATGTTGCAGCTTTTGCAGCAGGCGCTAGTTTGACTAGCGCCCGTCTGATAGGAAAAAAAAAAAAAAAAGCGATTGGCGCTATTTCTTTTGGCGTGTTAAAGGGCGCTAATGCTGTTAGCGCCAACACATAAATTTATAAGACCTGGAAAATCCACCCCAATTGGGCAACAAAATACCCTTCTAAGGAAATCGAGTAAAATACAGTAAATATGCGTACAAATGCATCAAATATATCAATTTAAGCCCCTAAATGCACGTATATTTTACATGTATCACAACCCAGCCCAGAGCATGAAAAATGCTCTGAAAAACCAAGGCTGACTGGGCCGGCCAATTTCTTGGGCATGTCGGTCCGGCTTTTGAGGCCCGATATTTTTGGGCACCTGGAATATTCTGACCCACCAAATAAAAATACCGGGTTGGCGGGCTCGCCCAAAGTGCCATTCTGACTCTAAACATATGGTGTCTTAGATTTATTGCTACGTGCATTGCTTGATGAGCCTTTCTATGATCACTCTTATAACTTGTAAACTGACAAAAGAGTTGAAGCCTAGTCCAACTTTATCTCTTATTTCCTTTTGTATCATCATCATCTGATCCAATATTTTAGATGACTTGCTGAGTGATGCAATAACATTTTTTAGTTCATGTTCTCTCTTTTCTTTAACATAACATTTGGTTTTGATTAGCTCAATTTCAGCCATCAACTTTTTATTCTCATCAGCTAAGTGACTTGGAGAACTTAGCTCTTCAGTCAATTGTGAGTTTGTCCCTATCTCTTTTCATTAGTGCCTTTTAGAACCTTAAAGATAGAACACAAGTTTGAAGAGCACTAATCTAGCTTTACTTTATGAATATTGAGTCTTTTGATTGAGTTAACCAAATAAGACAACCATGTCCTAATTAATGACTTGGAGAACTTAGCTTTTCAAACAACTTTTTATTCTCATCAGCTAAGTGACATGGAGAACTTAGCTCTTCAGTTAACTGCGAGTTTTTGCTTTTGAGTTGGCTGTTTCCTCATTTAAGAGTGTGTGAGGATTTTATGTGCTCAAACTCTTCATCATTTTGCCCAATGAAACATAATGATCTATGGGTGAAGAAGTGTTTGTCTCATGATCACAATCTTCACAATCTGAATCAGATGAGTTAGAAATTACTTCTTTTTCTTGCTACTTATCCATCAGATAAATTATAACATCTTCCTTAGTGTCTGATGAGTAGTCAGCTTCACTCCTATCTGACTCTTCAGCTTCTTTCCCGCTAGCAGTCTTTGTTTCATCAACCATGGCTTTCTTTCTTTCTTTTCTTCTTTCCCTGAAGATTTTCTTTTCTTCCTCATTTCTATATTTTTAACTGGTGGGTAAGGGTTGTTTGCTAAAAATATTTGGATCATACAACTGCAAGTGTAAGTGTAGTTTATAGAATAATCGCAAGCAAGGTCGTATTCCTCAAGGATTGATATTCGAAATACTTAGGCTATAATAACATCGTATTCCAATTTTATTGAAGCGACCGAATATTGAGTATTAATAAAAATCAAAAATTAAAAGAAAAATAAATAAATTTGCGAACCCCACAAGTATTTTCAACAACTCCATGAGCAACCTTAGGCACATAATCTCAACATGTTTCTTCAATATTAAAAATAAGTAAAGTTTTAAAAACCAATTCATGCAATTCTATGGGTTCAATTCCTAAGTTAGTTTATTCTCCTCCACTATATTTTGTTAAATAACCCAAACATATATATAAATATATATATATATATATATATATATGTTTATATAATATAATATATAAATATTCTCTTACATATAGACATACATATGTATCACTAGAGCTGACAAATGAATGAGTCAGGCAAGCTCAAGTAAGTCGGGCCAATACATAAAATCGATTTGGGTCGGGCTAGGCTGAAATTCGACGAACCATCATTTTCCTTGATCCAGCCCACCCCAACCCAAATCATATTTTTATGCCTAAATTGTATCGAATCAGTCGGCTTTCGAGTTATTTGGGTTGGACTAAAATAAGATCAGTTCTTTTCGAACTTCTAAAAATAAAGCCAGACCAACCCTATACGCGGGTTGCTTGGGTCGCCCTTTTGGGCCAAAATAATTTTGGAAGCTCAAATAATCACTCGTTGGAAATCTAAAATCTATTTAATCAAACTAAGACCCGTATTATCAATAGTTGATATGATGTTCACTAATTTTCAAATAATTATACTTTATTAATTAATTCAAAATATTCATTTAATTCATCAGAAAAAATTTACAAATAATTATAATATTGAGTGAAAAACAGTTGCAAGTCCTACATGATTATAAACTTACATAGACCTAAAAACTATTTTTTTAAGACAAAAACTTATATAGGACCATCCTACGGGTTTTTTTGTCAGACGGATCTAGATATCTAACCCGCTTCCCCCTACCCGGATATTTTTTCTTTTTTCTTTTTTGTTTTTAGGATTTTTATTGTATTATTTTCGTGGTTTATGTTTCCACCTTCTTTGCCTCTTCGACTCTTCCGCCTCTCTCTGACTCTCATCTCCACGAAACTAGGTTTTCTCTAAGAAAACAGGTTTTCTAACTGATTTATAAGTGCAAGAGATATATAGTAATTTGCAAGGTTGCAGAAATCGCTAGGCGCTAGTCGGGCGACAGCCGGGCGCCTAGGCGGCTGCTTAGAAACATCATGTTTTTCTTCTTTTTTTTTTCATTTTTTTGTATTTTGGCCGATTTTGGCCGATTTATTCCGACTAAACCGCCTAGATGTCCGCCTAGACCCAATTTTTGGCCTGGCCGATTTTTTCAGCCGATTTGAAGAAAATCGAATCGGCCTAGGGGCGCCTAGTGCCTAGGCGGCCGCCTAGGCCGATTTTTCAACAATGGTAATTTGTGATGTTTTCGTTAACTCTGGGCCTTCATTAGAATGATTTTGGGATTGTTGGATTCCTGCCCTATAAACGTAGCTCGTATATTTGGTCTGTATTCGCATGGCGAGGAGTATTCGTGAGTGGATTTGCATGGATGATTCAATTAGATGAGTTATAGTGTGTGTGTGTGTGTTAACACCATTATCATGTGTGAATTTCAAATCCCATAAGGGGGAAAGAACTTCTACCATAAATATTGTACAGATGAAACCTGGAACTTTAAAATGGGAACATGAAGGACAATGACTCAAAATTCAAGTTGATTTTGTTGGAGAACAGATTCATTCATTAACTGGAAATACAAATTAAACATGGAGCTTTCAAATGAAACATTTTTTTCTTGTTTTTTTAGGTTGATTTCGGGTGTAGTTTGGGTTTGATTCGTGGTTGTTGAAGTAAATATGTTTTTGGTAAAAAATATTACATATTGAACTAAAAAATATTACACTTTTAAATAAAAAAGTAACTAAAAAATTATTACATGTTGAACTGTAAAATATTACAACTTAAATTGAAAAGTATTGCAGTTTTATATGAAAAATATTACACGTTCAAGTGAAATGTATTGAGCTAAAACAAATTATAATTTTAAGTGAAATGTATTACATTTTTAAGTGAAAAAGTATTAAACGTTAAATTGAAAAGTATTATAATATTAAGTAAAAGTATTACACGTTTAAGTGAAAAAATATTACATGTTTAAGTGAAAAATATTACACGTTGAATTGAAAAGTATTACAAGTTGAATAAAAAGTATCACTTACTACTATGTGAGTCACTCATCATCTTCAACACCATATTTAACAAAGTGTATCACTTTTATTTTTTATTTTTTTTCAAAAGTGTTATATTTCTCTAATAAAATATTATTTTTTGCTCAAAAGTATTGTTTGACGTAAAAGTATTATTTTTCCTCAAAAAGTATTACCGCGCAATTTTTTGGGATTGTTGACCCGCAGATTCCCTGTTGACCAACGGATTTTTTTGTTGACTTAACCTGACCCGTATCACGGGTCTCATAAGAGACCTTCTCTTATTTTTAAAGGGAAGGTCTGTTGTGAGGCCACTCACGAGTTTAGATCCGTGAGATGGAGCCTCACATTGTCTTATCCTCTCTCTCTCTCTCTCTCACACACACAACACACACACGTCCAGTTCTCTCATCCTCTCTTTCTCCTCTCTCTTGGTCCCCCTCCTCTCACTCACGTCTCTCATCCTCTCTCTCTCTCTCTCTCTCTCTCTCTCTCTCTCTCTCTCTCTCTCACACACACACACACACACACACACATACACACATACACACAAGTCACATTCACTTCTCTCGTGGTCCCCCTTCTATTTTTTTACACCCTACTCATATCGTGGTCTCCTCCCTATCTCTCTTTCTCTCTCCTCAGACTCCTCTTTTCTCTCTTGTTACTCTAAAAACGTATACTTTTGTAAGTTGAGCTGCTATTTTTTTTAATAAAAAATGATACTTTTTTTTAATAAGAAGTGGTATTTATTTTAATAAGAAGTGACATTTTTTTAATAAGAAACTGTATTTTTTAATGAAAACTGATACTTTTTTTTTAATAAAACCTAATATTGGTTTTAATAAGAATCGATATTATTTTTATAAGAAATGGTATCTTTTAATAAAAGTGATATTTTTTAATAAAAGTAATTTTTTTAATAATAAGTGATTATTTTTCCATAAAAAGTGATATCTATCTATCTATCTCTCTCTCTATATATAAAGAGACTATTCTCAAGATAGTAACCAATACTTTTTCCCGCCCATTTTCATCTTCTAAAACAGTAATTCTTCTTTTTTTTTTTTCGCTTTTCAGATTTAACAAATAAAATGCGATTTTATTATTTTTGATAGTTAACTTTATTTAAATAAATCACTGTTTAAAGTTATATAAAAAATAGAGTTATATAAAATTAGCTTTCAAAATTTGTGTGTGTATTGCATTAATTATTATATTTCTATTTTTCTTTTTATTTTTAAACTTTAATAATTTTTTTTATTTTATATCTATTTTTGACCTATATTCAATTAATCATATTTTTACAGTCTTCAGTTTGATACCGATATTATATATATACAATAAAAAATAAACATAATAAATAAAATAATATGATATATTTATTCATTATTTTGTAATGGGGTTTACATATAATGCATTTGGGCTACTGGACATCAATTTATATATTCATGTATTTTGACTATCTTGATATATGTAAGTCATTATTTGGGCTTATCTCATTTCTACATAATTATATATAATTGTATTTAAGTTTATTAAATTCGATCAAAAGGTATTTATTGTAATTGAAAAAATATCTCAAAAAATCAAATATTATTTATATATATTACATATATCCATACATAACATTATATATGTGGATATATATATATATATATATATATATATATTAATGTAAGAATAAACTAAATTTTTGTTTAATATGAAAATTTTATCAATAATAGTTTTTTATATATAGAAAATTACTTCTTATATTTACTAACATACTTTTCATGTTAATAAATTATTTTTATATTTATAAATGTATTTTGATATTCAATTTTAAAGTTGTACATTTGGACTATTATATATGAATTTATTGAGTTTGATATTATTTTTTATATATGTGTATACACAAAATAGAGTAGTTTTAAATTTTGGAAATGTTTCATTTCCCCCCTAAAATTATATTGCTAAATATGAAATAAGATTTTTGTTTGATTCCTTTAATAATTCTAATAATTGTTCAACTTTTTAAACCCGAATAAAATATTGAAATTTGAAATGAATTTATTATTGATTATATTGAACATATAATACATTAATATTTAACATTGAGCAATTAGATTTTTTCTTTTCAAAATTCTACTTTCCTATAGATAAACATGTTCCATAAATATAAATATAATTCACATTCACAAAATTTATTATCAACCAAATTAATTGTATTTAAAGAGGGTTTTTATTAGTTTATACTGAATTATTTTTATATTGTTTAATCGTATGATTTATAATCAAATTAATTAGACTTATATTTTAATTATTTATTGAAATTCTAAAATATTTGCAATCAGTAAAAAATATTTTGTACAAATACAATTCGTGCATCGCCTAGCCTAAAAAATACTAAATATGAAAACCCGAATAGAACATAATAAATAGAAAAATGCAAATAGTACAATACAAATCTCCATTGCTAAATTTCAAAAAATTGAAAATCGACTTAAAAACAGGAACAAATAAAATACATGGTAAAATCAGCAAAAATGAAAAATATCTCCAAAAAATAAATCTAATAAAAATATAATGTTGCCAAAACTATGTTTTGTTTTGTACTATTTATTAATTATTGTACTTAGTTCTCTTATTATTTTATATACGTGTGTTAGCTTTTCATTTATTGAACAATGAGCTTTTGCAAAAATATTTGCCACGAATTTGTATATAAACAACTTTGGAAAACAAATTCATCTGAATATACTACTACAACCTTGAAAAAAAGTATGACATCAATTTTCACACTTATTAAAAATCTAAACATGACTAAAACGAAATAGGTGATGTAGGTGTGCCTGTGCAGTTCTATGAAGAACCACTGTTCAAAGATCGAACACAAATATATAGTCTTGAATGTACTTTTTGTGATTATGAAATATGATATTTTTTCTTTTTTGACTTCATCAATAAAAATTATTAAATAGTATTTATTGTCTATTGTCTGATGCTATATCAATATTATTACGATGCAAAAAAAAAAAGAAAAATGCACATGTCACGGTGCAAAACGGACGTCTCACAGATATGCACCTGTGCATCGCACGGGCAAAAGAAGTGATACATTTTTTTATAAGAAATGATACTTTTTAATAAAGAGTGATTTTTTTTATAATAAGTGTAATATTTATTTTACAAAGAAGTGATATTTATTTAATAAGAAGTGATATTTTTTTCCATAAAAAATAATATATGTTTTTAATAAACAATAATATTTTTTCATAAGAAGTGATACTTTATATTAATGAAATGTGATTTTTTTTTTCGAGTATAAATATGAGATGTGAGGAGAGAGGGGGGACCATGAGATAATTGGACATGAGGAGGTGAGAAGAGAGATGAGGGGGACTGGTGAGAGGAGATAGAGTTGGGGGAACAAGGAGAGAGAAATGCGGGGGACCGCGTGGGGCTCCGTCTCACGGATTTAGATTCGTGAGATGGTCTCATATAAGTATTTATATTTTTTTAAACCAAAGATCTAACTGATCTGTAGAGTTAGAATATCGGAAAGAATGTCTTTGGATAATATACAAACCATATAAATGGATATCACTTCAATCACTTATAGTAGAGTAATGACTAATTTTTGAACAAAATTTCATATATAGACAAACTAATTTACTGAATATGAAACAAATAAAAGTCATATATTAGGAACAAATATAAAGTCACCTATTGCGGACAAATTTATTTATGAAGTGAGACTAAAAGTTTTAAAACGTACTTATCCTCCATAGGAGGATGATTGGAGAAAAAGAGGAAGAAGATAGGTTTGAGAGAACAAAGTTTAATTGTCTATCATAAAAGTAGTTTATAACCCAATGAATCTTGTATGATAAAAATTAAAAAAAAAATAATAATGAGACACACTAAGCATTATTTTCTTATACTAAAATGTCATTTTTGATTTAATAAAGTTTATATTTTAACACTCATTTTCACGGTTAAAACAAAACAAAAATGGCAGTAACTTAAAAACATTAAGCATGAAGATGAAAATAAAAATAAAACCATTGCTTATAATAAATAGTAATCAGAAAAGTAATTATCTTCCTGGCATTTAAAGTGCTGAAAATTTTGTTGATTTATCTTTTGTAAAGGAAATGCCATAATATTTAGGGATGATAATGAGCGGGGACGAGGATGGTATGGGGGCTGATATGGGACATACTATCCCCGTCACCATACCATCCATGTATCATTCCCCATTTTGGGGATCTGGTACGGGGATGGAGAATCCTCGTTCGGGGAACGGGGTCCCCACAGAGATTATTTATTAATAAAAAAATATTTTTTTATTTAAAATAGTTAATAATTAAAATAGATAAAATATCATGATTCACTAGCTAATTTTATAATAACTTTACAATATAAAATACTTTAACAACTTGAGTTAAATACAACAATTTTCGAAATACAAAGTCTTGTAATTTTAAAAATTAAAAATTATTACAATATAAAACACACAATTTTTAGGGTTTAATTTTACAATTTAATAAAATAAAAAATATAAACATAATTAATATTAATAATATATATGCGCACACACACACACACACCCACACACACATATATATATATATATATATATATATATATATATCGATGAAAGGGGATGGGGAATCCCCATTTCATCTAACCGGGGATGGAGACGGGGGATATAAATACCATCCCCATCCCATTCCCGAATTAATTCGGGGATTCCCCGTCCCAATTTATTCGGGTACCAATAAGGATGGTTCTCCACAGAGATTTTGCCATCCCTATAATATTTTCAAAATCAATATTTATATTCTCACAACACAGTATTTGAGAAGCGATACTCAATATATAATATATCACGTAGACGCTACACATGATATACATACATTTGGTGTGCGTGTATTGTATGTCCCAGTTTTATAAATAACACGGATTGTACCATATTTAATTGATGTAGCATAAATAACACGGATACTGCATTAAACTAAGTCAATGGATTAACTAAGAAGGTAAATTTTAATTCTTGAAGTGTTGCTAAATTACAAAATATTTATTTTCTTATGGATGGACACAAATGATTAGAAGAGGGGCTGGGCTTTGTTATGGGGTTTCAGTCTAAAAAATCCAAACTCAATAAATTGGGCTCAATTCCAAAAACTCCAGTATTTCATAAATTGATAACAGACGGTTTGGATCGTTTGCGCTTGTCGATTGTACTTTAGTTGATAAATATTTCAATAGTCTCATAATTAGTGGGATCGAATAGTGGTCGACTGGTTAAAACTCTCAAATTTAGGCTAGAGGTCTAGAGTTCGATTCTCATCACTCCATACCCTACTTGATATGTAGCCGATAAAAAATAGTCTCATAATTTTTAATTAAGTTTTGTTTTGATTGATTTAAAAAATCTCATAAAATTTTATTTACAATGAAAAATTCATTTTAATAATAGAATTTAATTCAAGAATTTTGATACAAAATACTAAATTATGTCATAAAACAATATATTGATGTGAAGATTGTCAACAAAAATGACATTGTCCAGTAAAATTGTAAATATTAAAATATAAATAAAAAATAAATTTGTATAATATAATTTTATTAAAATAAATAAATCTTGGAAATATTGACTTTACTAATCTTACTTTATTACATTTTTATATGAAGGAAAAGCATATTTCAACGTCACATAAAATATTATTTTTTTTCATTCGAATTATTTTAAAAGTTCATAGAATTTCGTTGCACGCGCGTTCTTATTTCATGCACTATTGTATTATATGAACTATGCCAAAATTTATCACATAATCTAACAATTACCATTGTCATACTATAGACAACGTGTTCAAGAAACAAGATAAAATTGAGCATTAATATTTTTTGTGCAGTTGGTTTTTTAAAGTAATGCATATGGGCAGATCTATCTTAGGCCTAGACTCAGCTCCAACCCAGTGCTGCCTATTTTAAACTCTTATATAAAGTGTATTTTGTTTATATTAATAATAGCAGTTCAACCCAATTTATTAATTAGCCCATGCATGTCTAGTTCAACCTTTTTATAATTTTTTTAGCCTACGAAAGTTATTTAAACAATTACCCAATACTCATATCTCAAAACCATTTGTAAATTTTATTATTCATGAATTTTATGCCTGAATATTTGTCAGACATAATTTCAATGAATATTGGGAGAAAAATTGTATAAAATTTATGCATGGTTGAAAATTTTGTTTTCTAGCCCACCATATTGTCAATTCTGGATCCACCCTGGTAATGTAATATATGCTATATGTCAAGTGAAGCTTATATTTGATCATAAATTATTTTCTTCTCAAATTTGTATCTATTTTTTTCGCAATTTTAGTGTCATTATTAAGTTAGTTGCAATTTGGGTTCAGTTTATCTGACAATTTTAACTTTGACCTTAAACTGAATGGAAATCGAAAATCTTTAGGGTATATCATGTAAAATGTCAATATATTTTGTGAAAGTTGAAAAAATCAAATAAAAATAAAGTATACCACCCACCGTGATTGAGGTTGGTGCATGGTGATGTGTTTGAATTGATCAATCACCAAGAATCTCTCTATTATACTGGATCTTCTCATTCGAATTCACGAACTGTACCTACAAAGAGCCGAGAGGAATCCCGACATAGAAATTCTCAAGTCAGCCAAAATCTCATAACATTTCAAGATAAAATATTATATTGCGGTAAAAAATATTGAATCCCCAAAATCTAAACCTAAATACATTTATTTATACCTAGAAAACTACATTGTAGCAGTATTCAGATATCGTTAAGATATGAGATATGCAGGTATTTTAGGGAAGTGGATATGACTCAAGATCCACCTTCTTTATCCAATAAGATCCTATGAATCTAAAATTTCCTTATAGAACCCACAATTGTTTTTCACCGCCTCAGCCTCTAGGTATTCCCACTGACACTGACACATACAATCCGCGCGGAAGCGCACTTGAAAACCACCAGGTTGGTCTTATCCAGAGCTGGTCCAAGACATACCTAAAAGCTGGACTAGGCTTACCAGCCTAGCATAACTAATGCCAAATCACATTGGGTCAAAAAAAGCAGCAATTATTACACCATGTTCTTTTTTTTTTTTTTAAGTTCCATCACTTTTTTTCCCGAAACGATAGTTTATATATATAACTGAAAAAACATACAAAAATGTTAAATAGCCCGATCCACCAAATTATAAAGAGTCATCCAAATGGAAAGCAATCTTCCAGATTCAAGATGAAAGACTGAAAATTGCAAGATAAACTTACAAAAGGTGATCACAAACCCAAATGAAAAGAGAAATACAGGACTTGGAAAAAAAAGCCAAACAAGAATTTGTTACAAAAAAAGAAACCAAAACTCCATCAAATGGCTAGCAGTTCCAAATTCATGACAAAATCTTCCTTCAATCTTCAAAATGCTCGATTCCAATTCCATCTCGTGTCTCGATGAAAATCATTGTGAAAACACCTTTGCAGTCGATCAACCTCCAAAGCCACCAGATCTAAAACCAATCGGCCAGATCCGCATCCAAAAAGACCAGATCTTGAGCCAAAATGGACAGATCTGAAGAAAAAAACAACCAAAAAAAAATTAAAAGCAAAATAAATTCCCACAAAGGAACAAACTACTCTCATTAAGAGAGACTAAAGTCCCACAAGGGGAAAATTACATTCCCACACTGGGAGAAAACTAGAAAAAAAAAGAATATTTTAGTTATTCCCTCATCCTCCTTAGTGGAGGAATGGGGGAAGAGAGAACATTGTGTGAGGGAGAGGGTAAAAAGAAGGGAGAGATAACAGAAGAAGAGAGAGAGAGAGAATCTTCAAAATGCTCGATTCCAATCCAATCTCGTGTCTCGATGAAAACCATTGTGAAAACACCTTTGCAGTCGATCAACCTCCAAAGCCACCAGATCTAAAACCAATCGGCCAGATCCACATCCAAAAAGACCAGATCTTGAGCCCAAATGGACAGATCTGAAGAAAAAAACAACCAAAAAAAAATTTAAAGCAAAATAAATTCCCACAAAGGAACAAACCACTCTCATTAAGAGAGACTAAGACTGCGATTGGATGTGAACGAGATTTTATTTTCGTTCCGCTGGAGAATTCTTTTTGACAAACATGCGATTGTTTATGAAAATTTTCAGAAAAAATACTATTCTCTCACTTTCATTTTTTCTCATTTTTTCTTTCACCTATCACATCTACACATTTTTCCACAAAAAACTAATCATTATTACACATTCTCCCACAAATTTCAATATTCACTTACTCACATATTTCTAACTACCAATCACATTCAGTCATTATTTTACTATTTTTAAATCAAATCAACTTTCATCATTACATATCCATTCACACTCTCAAAATTTTCCAAAAATTTTCATCAAATTTGTTTTTCCACTATTCTCTAGCGAAAAAAAAAATTCAAAATGAAAGCATATCCAATCGCACCCTAAAGTTCCACAAGGGGAAAATTACATTCCCACACTGGGAGAAAACTAGAAAAAAGAAGAATATTTTAGTTGTTCCCCCATCCTCCTTAGTGGAGGAATGGGGGAAGAGAGAACATTGTGTGAGGGAGAGGGTAAAAAGAAGGGAGAGATAACAGAAGAATAAGAAGAAGAAGAAGAAGAGAGAGAGAGAGAGAGAGAGAGAGAGAGAGAGAGAGAGAGAGAGAGAGAGAGAGAAGCGTCCAAAAAAAAAGGTTCCATTACAATTTGAATTATTGTTGATCTTAAATGTCAACTCAAACTAAACTAAATTATCATTAATTTAATGAATATTGCACTAAAATTATAAAACGAATCGATAAATGATGAAACTTGAAAATATACCAACATAATATTATCGCTTTTAAGGTCATTGAAGTGATTAAAAATTTATAAAATATAATAAAATACTGTAAAACCTAAGGCATTTTCTAGATGAACATTACTATTAATGACATTGACCCGACCCAAAAAACCCATAGCCAGTGTTTCTGTTAGGAATAGTGAAGACGTGGTGGACAATATAATAAGGTAAAAACTAAATAAATAAACAACAATTAAAATGCTCATATTTTCTTTTATGAGATATCCAAAATTATGTCAGATTTCCTAAATTTTAATATGAATTCCCCCCTAAAATATTCGGTTCACTTGAAATAAAAATATAAAACTACTAATTTTCTATAATTATTTTTAAGTATACAATTATTAAGATAGAGGGCGAGCCTTACAACAACAACGAAATTGCTGCCATGTGACCTGGAGGTCACGAGTTCTAGTCGTGAAAAAGCCTTTTACGAAAATGCGAGGAAAGTTGTGTAAAATAGGCTCAATAGTGACCTAGAAATCTTCCCAGACCCCACGAATAGAGTGAGCTTTATGTACCGAGTTTGCCCTTTACACAATTATTAAGATAAATATACACATGATGACATATAAGCTATAACCCACTAAAGTACAAATGCTAAGTTCAAGAGGTCAAACAAAAACTATCTAAGCCCACAAGCTCATGAAGTTGATGCCATGTGACATGGAGGTCACGGGTTCGAGTCGTGGAATTAGTCTCTTGCAGAAATGCAGGAAAAAGCTACGTACAATAGACCCAATACTAGCCCGACTCCTCCCTAGAACTCACGCATAGAGGGAGTTTTGTGCACCTTGTTTACCCTTTACAGAATTATTAAGATACTTTACACGTGAGGACTAATGAGCTATATCTAGTAAAGTACAAATGCTAAGTCAAGAAGCCCAACAAAAAAAACGACCTAATTAAACCCAGTAGCTCAAGAAGTCCCCGTGGTTTATGCACTGCATTGTATTATAATTCTCTATATAATAATAATAATAATAATAATAATAATAATAACAACTATCTCCAGCTTTGATTATTATGAGGCATATTATTCATTTGATATTTAATATAGGATTATGTTATTTTCGTCATTTTTCACGTTTATTCTGGTAACTTGATCGTTAGAGTTATGCATTTATGCTTCACTTAAATGTTTACTGCAACCTTAATGCCTTTCCCCTACTCCAGGATTTATGAAAAGATTCACATTACCCACTTAAATAATATTGTTTGACCGTTAAACATCTAAAATAAATCTAGCGATTCTCGCAATAGCACGAACTCAATCGTTGGGTAACAAGTTAACTAAAATCATTCCACGTGGAAGACTTAGCCGGCAAATAATTATTATGCGTCACAATTAACAGAAAATAAAATCCTAAACACTCTAATTCAATTTTTAAGGTTTGTAAATAACTAAAAAATATGAATGATATATACGTTTACAGATTCAAATTTGTTTCCTCAAATTACCAAGCATAAGGTCAAGCAATTGATAATACAATTAAATAATTAAGAAAACAGATATAAACTAGGCCTAGATCTGATAACTTTCGTATTCACAGACTAAACCTGGATAGATCTAATTTACCAAATTATATAACCAAGTTAGATAATACATTAATGATTCATATCTAACCCCTAATTGAATTTAGTCTGAAAATAATATCTTTTCTCGATCTCAATTATTCCTTCAAAATAACCAAAAGTCGGTCAAACACTCAATTATAACAAACAACAATTCAATTAGGAAAAACATAATCAATTACTCAATACCCATTCTTTGTTTATTTGATTCAACACATCCTAACCCTAGAACAAAGAAATTAGCTCGTTGATAGATTCATCAATTCAATTAAACAAGAGACAATAATCACAAACATCATTATGAATCAATTAATATCAAAATAAAATCAAATAGGCAAATAAAGGTGGACAAGAATCACACTTTTTTAAGTTGTAGAGAGATCTCCAAAAGAAAGCCCCAAGTTAACGAGAAAGAGAAGAGGGAGAGAAAAGAGAGAAGTCCAAATCTAATATTTAGCTTGAATCAATGAAAATATAAAGCCTAGACTCCCCTTTTATAGCCTAAGGCGCCTCCTAACAACTTGGGAGAGTCCAAATTCTAAAAGAAATCGAACAAAAATTAAATCAACATTAAATTTGCGTCTGGGTCTTGAACGGCCATCGAATGGCCAGTGACGGCCGTTCGCACTCTTTATCTTCTTGAAATGCCAGCGAACAACAAGCCTACATAGGCTTGTTTTGGGAACGGCAAGCCTGCAGAGGCTTGTTTTTGGGAACACAACGAACGACAAGTGGGAACGATTCGCTTTCTCCCATGGAGAGGCTTGTTTTTGGAAACAACCAGCGAACGAAAAGTGGGAACGATTTGATTTCTCCCACGCGAACGGCCATTGAACGGCCGTTCACCTAGTTTTCGTCTAGTCGTTCACACCATGTTCCAAACTTGTTCTCTCAGCCCACTTGTCGTTCATTCCTTGTTCTACCTTCACTTTCCCACCAAAAACAGGCATAGCACACGAAAATAGACTCAACGACAAAATATGCAAACAAAACACAAAATATACTACAAAAAACATGCGAATTAACTCAAAATAACCACACAAAATATTGACAAAAGCACACAAACCAATTATTAAACTAACCACTTAATATGTATGCCGTCCTATCATGATACAAAAGAACCAGACATTCTAAACTTTAATGCATTATTTATCAGTGACTTAAATAGCACATCTTATTTCCTATATTTATACCATATCATTACGCAGGTAAAATTGTAATTGTGTGTTCCCATTACATAGTAAAATTAATCCCATAAAATTAACATTTTACAAAAAAAAAAAAAAAATACCCGGTCCTTAGTTAGTAGCCTTTCCAAGGGCTTAGTATACTTTACAGTCTTCTCATGGACATGTTGCTCTCTCCATTCACTTCAAAGATGAAGGAGAGGAATCCACTCTACTAATAGAAGAAGAGAGGGAATGTGGGCTTTTTTCAGACAAAGTAATCAAGATATCTTGTTTGAGCCTTTGAGATAATGAAGAATACGTTCTCCTACCTGGCAAAGCCCTTTTTTTTTTGTCGAACGATAGAGATTTTATTAGAACTCAAACAGCTCAAGAAATTACAACATAGCCAACTGACTAATTACCAAATTAGCTATTATATCAGCCAACTGGGGAATTGGTCCACCCAATTCAAATCAACATCATAATCAACTGCCATATGAGCTAATCTATTACAAATTGATAAACTCCTATGATCTTGATTCAAGAAACAAATATGATAAAACAAGTAGCATAACAAATAGATGTCTTTAGCTATCTTTGCACCAATAATTTTGAAAGAGATCTTGTTGTCGAGCTTGCAAACGATATATTTATCATCTATATGTATTTCCACAGATTTGGCCTTCAAATTTGGAACCAAACATAAAGTCTGACGGACACCAAGCAAAGTTGCTTCCACTGGATGATGAACATTATCCCTAAAAGTAACCCAAGCTCAAACCAAACTCCTATTATTATCACACAGACGCCTTCCAACACCACATTTATGTCCCTCTAGATAAACAACACTGATCACTATACAAAAGTGTCCTACTATTTAATTATGGAGGTACATCGAAGTTCCAGGTAGATGATGAGAGCCTTGCTTTGACTGTCATGCTTACGAACTCCAGCAAGTAAGGAGAATTCATGCCATTCCTTAATAGCCTCGTTAACTATGGCATATTCCTGCACCACTCCTTTTGAATAATCCACACGTTTCATGTTTTCCAAAGCCACCATAATAAATAGACACTCAGCTGCATTCTATCTTGCGTAATTGGATCTTCTTTGATGTCACATAGCTGCTGCCACCATTTTGCCACTCTGAAGGAGGGCTGAGTTGTATCAAACCACTGCACCAGTGCAAGTTTCCAGGTAAGTTTTGCTCTCCCATATTGAAAAAAAGATGTTCAAGTGGTTCTTGCTCCTCACCACACATCTTGCATCTGAGATCAACATATATCCCCTTCTAGCAAGTAAAGATGCAGTCGGAAGGCAATTGTTGACAATTCTCCAAACAAAGTGTTTAAGTTTGTTTTTAATACCAAGATTCCAACACTTCCTCCATACGTCTGTAGAGTTTTTCTTGCCTTTTCTAGATTCAGGCTTGTTAATAAGATGGTGTTTCTCCTGAATAAGCTGAGAATAAACATATTTCACTGAAAATGCTCCCTTCTTATCCCAATGCCAAATCAAATGATCTTTGGTACCAACTGGATGGATAGGAATCTGCCAAATGAGAGTAGCATCCTCCAAACAAAAACATTTAGCAATTAAGTCCATGTTCCAAGTAGCACCATCTTCTGACAATATATCATTAACCCAAACAATCAATTTAAGGCCAGCTTCAGTTTTAACAGGTTTAAAGGAGGGTGTTTTGGGAATCCAAGGATGTTCCCAAACTTTAAAAGATTTCCCATCCCCCACTTTGTATCTTAAGCCCAGAAGAGTTTATTTTTGTTTTGTTTTAATCCAGCTTTTTCACAACCAAGAGTCACCACTTTTAGGCTCACAAGTAAAGAGGTTATCTTTTGGAAAATATTTGGCCTTAAGGATTTTACTGATAAGAAGATTAAGCTTTGTGATCAGCCTCCATAGCTTTTTAGACAATAAAGCTTCATTAAAGAGAGATAAATCTTGAAAATCTAGACCCCCTTCTTTCTTAGGTGCATTCAGCCTATCCCAGGAAATCCAAGAGATTGTTCTTCCTCCATTACCAGAAGTCCCCCACCAAAACTTTGAGGCAAATAAACAGATATCTTTACACACATGGATAGGCAAATGAAAGCAAGACATAACATAATCGGCATTGCATTGATGACAACTTTCAACATGGTTTCTTTACCAGCAGTTGACAGAAAAATGTTACTCCAATTGTTAACTCTCTTTTTAACACTATCCACCACAAACTGAAATATCTCCCTTTTTGTTCTACCAATGACCATAGGCAAACCCAAATACTTGGAGTGATATTGTTTAGAAATGCCATTCAATAAAGTGCAGATCTCCTTTTTCCGGGCTGGGGGAGTGTTTTTACTAAAAAGTATAGAAGATTTACCGAGGTAGACCTGTTGGCTAGAATCTTGACAAAATCTCTCAAGAATAGTATGAACACTCAAGGCTTGAAAAAGAGAGGCCTCACAGAATAAAATGGAATCATCCGCAAAGAACAAGTGCGTGAGAATTGGGCCATTTTTGCTGATTTTAATACCATTAAACAAGGAGAATTGTTGAGCTTGTTTAATTAATCCAAACAGAACTTCAGAGAGAAGGATAAAAAGGTACGGGGATAAAGGATCACCTTGCCTAATACCTCTAGGCTCTAGTAGGTAGCACATAGCCTGAAACTTGTCCATTAATATTGAAAGAAAAAGAGGTAGAATAAGTACAAGTATGAATCATTGGACAAATTTCCAAGCAAAACTCATCTTAATCAGAACAGTGGTAAGGAACTTCCACTCAACACGATCATAAGCTTTTGACATATCCAATTTTAATGCCATGAATGACTTTTTCCCTTTTCTACAACTATTAAGATAATGAATGCAATCATGAGTTAAGACAATATTATCAATAATTTGTCGACCCAGGATGAAAGCAGACTGGTTATCACTAATTGAAAAATGAAGAACATGTTGTAATCTATTGACAAGAATTTTGGAAATCACCTTACAGACTGATAGGCCTAAAATGTGTAATGGATGTAGGATTTTTCACTTTAGGAATAAGGGTAATCAAGGTATGGTTAACCATTCACAACAATTTGTTGAATTGAAAGAAATCTTTCACAACCACATATAGTTTAGCAGAAATAATATGCCAGAAGTTGTAATACCCGGTTCTTACTAATTTGGAGATAAAATTAGGGTTCGACTAGAATCGATTTTTGGGGTGATTTTAAAATTCGAAACCCTAATTTGGGGGTAATATTTTCTGATTTTATTCCAGAATAAAAAGAAAAATCATGTCATAAATGGTAATAAATCAAACATATGAAAAGGAAGAAAAATGATTCACATATGGAAATAGACTTCAGCAAATATACTCTTATCTTAAATCAATGGAATCATTGGACTATAAATTAAAAACCCCATTAGGTTTTTCTTCACAAATATTCTCATTCAAGAATCAAGAGATAAAAACTCCTAAGTCCATCGACCCTACTACCACCACCGCCGGCGCCGGTGCCGACACTCCACCTTGCCAAAATCCTTCTCAAACCATAAGCCTCGAAACCCAAAAACCCAGAGATGAAAAGCAACAGGGAGAGAAGAAGAAGAAAAGAAAAGAAAAAAAAGAGAGAGAGAATGGAGGGTTGGGGACAAGATGTACAGGGAAGAAAAAAAAAGAGGAGAATTGAGGGGAAGAAAAAAAAAGGGATGAACAAAAAAGAAAAGAAAAGGGAAAAGAAAAAGGGAAAAGGAAAAAAAAAGAAAAAGAAAAAAGGAGGAAAATAAAAAAAAAGGTGGAGAGAAAAGAATCAAGCCCAAAATTCTTGATTTTTGACCAAGCCAAATTTTAACCCAACAAGCCATCTACCAAGCCAAATTTTCTAAAAGCCCTATTCTTTTTTCAAATTCGAATTTATTTTCTTTTACCCATCTCCAACACTTTATTAATTAGAAGTTTATTTCATTGTAGGAGACGAAGAATCCGATTTCTAGGCTCGCACACCCGCATTTAATTTTTCACGATGTTTCTACTTTTAAGGTGGGGTTTACTGCTTATGTCTATTTTAAATGCCTGTATGATTATTTATGTATGTGCACGTTAAACATGACATGATACGAATGTACTTAACTGTACAAGCACTAACGTACTTAATTATACACCCACAGTTGGCCTACGGGCATTGTATGATTAAAGCATGTAAAACATAGGTGTGTATGCATTAATGATTATGCTGTGTATTTAATTTAGACATTGTGTCCCCACTGTGATATTGTATGTTCACCCCATGTTTTTCAACAGATGAATGAAGGAGCCAGAGCGTGGTAAAAGAGGACGGTGGAAGTCGAATCAAGAATTTAAAGGTCCCCTTTATTTTGATTTATTTAATGATGTTATAAACTGAATAGCTTTTATGGATTTTTATTTTTTTAAATTTTTGGACACGTTTCCATGAGTATTCCGCATTTATGACAAGTCGTAGTATTTATTTCCCTTAACAAAAGCGTTTTCAAGTTTGGGCTTGTTTTTTTTCAACACTTTAATAAATCGCAAATCGTATATTTTTATTTTCATGAAATTGGGATGTTACATAAATGGTATCAGAACGTGTCTATCTTTCCTGTAGACTTGCTAAATCATTTTTGGAAAAAAAAAAGAAATGGGTCTTAAATTTTTATAAGGATGATTATTTTCAAGTAAAATGATAACAGTAAAGAAGTCGACTTATCCACCACATCATGGCACACCGACTCCAAAGAGAAAAGGTATTATCATGTACATAGTTAATTTCATGTTCGCTATACTCACACATGCTATGATACAATCATATTAATACATGATACAAGATTGTTTCCTTTGAAATGAACGAAACACTAAGTATCCCAAAATCAACAGATGAAGAGAATCAAGCTAGCTATTAGGAAGAACACCAATAGGTGGAAGGGATACCTGCTAGAAATCGATATGGAGAGGTATTTAAACTGTGAATGGGAAGAAGATGAAGGTATAGGGACTTACTTTGTAAGGATGAATCAGGAATGGTACAAGGTTAGAGATGTTATTGGGGCTCCTAGTGAGTTCTAAGCTACTAGGAGGGTGATTGAGTCGCTGACTCCTGGATGGAGATTGGAAGCAGAAAAATTTTATATTGATTTGTTGAGGTATGATGAGGCTAAGAACAAGCTTAAGATCAACTATGGGGCATTTACTACCATACTATATGGTAAGTGGATAGATTCACTGCTAGATGAAGATAAGGAGGAAATAGACTCTGAAGAGGAAGATGATCCTGAAGAGGACGATGAGTACATGGATGATTAAAGTTATTTTAGCTTAGAATAGATAGCTATGCATGAATAGGATGGACTTTGTCCAATTCTAGTAGATTGATTATTTCATTTCTCTTTTGTTATTTCAAACTTGGTTGTTAAATTATGAAGTTGATGAATAAAAGTAATATTTTCTTTAAGGTTTATTTTATGCGCATTATAGTACTTATAATTTTGCTGGAAAAAAAATCGAAAAAAATTCAAAAAAAATCGAAAAAAAAAATCAAAAATTGTATTTGTACCAGTCTGCAGGTTTTCAAAAAAAAAAAAATTGTATATGTACAAGTGTGCAGTTATTTTTTCAAAGGGGAATGATAGGGACCTATTATTGGACATAGCATGAACTCGTTGATTTGAGACTAATTGCTCCTTTTTTTCTAAGTTATAGACTTTTATGGAATTTAAGCGATATTTTATTTCATTGATTATAGGACGGCACCACCTAGGAGATATCTCCTAACACAAGGCAACTTGGAGAACATTGTGGCCAATTTGACCACAATCGTGCAAGGGCTAGTTCAACAAAACATGTCAAACACCCAGAATGGCCAAAATCACCCATTAGTAATCGACAATACTTCGCAAGTCGTGGAACAATTTCGGTGTTATAGGCCGCCCACCCTCGCTAGGCGAGAGGACCCCTTTGCGTTGGAAGAATGGATTGGGGAACTAGAAGGCATTTTTGAACTGATTGCATGCACGAATGCACACTGAGTCTCCTGCGCCATTTTCCATATCAAACAAGATGCTAGGCATTGGTGGGATTCCCATCGTCGCACCATAACTAATGAGCAGAGAGAGGCAATGACCTGGGGTGAATTCAAGAATCTCGTGATCCAACAGTTCTTCCCACAGACATATAGGGACAAGAAAGAGAGGGAATTTCTGGATCTGACGCAAGGAAGCATGTCAGTGCTCGACTATGAGCGTAAGTTCAATCAATTATCCCGCTATGCCACCCATTTGGTTGACATGGGTTGGAAAAAAGCAAAGAGGTTCGTGGCAGGACAACGCCCAAAACTAAGTGGCGTGATAAGTGTTTTGGGAGAGGTGACGTATGCTCAAGTAGTAGACCGGGCTCGAATAGTATCTGTGAATATGAATTTAGATGGGAACCTACGTAAGGCAACTGAGGTACATAAGAGGAAATGGGAAGGCCCTAGCCAGAGTAGCAGTGAGAGTCGGAAAAATAGGCTAAGACTGGAGGAAACCCTGCACCCAACCACCAAAGGAGAAACCACATTGCTCTGTTTGTGGAAGAAATCATGCTGAGGAGTGTTTGTTTGGAAAGTATGCTTGTTTTTGGTGCAAGAAGGAAAGGCACAGAGATTGGGAATGCCCTAAGAATGAAGGAGCCGAGATAGGCACGGGTCAGAAGACAACAGGAGGGAAAGCTAGGATATATGCCATGACACAGTAAGAGACAGAGGATGAACCAGGTACAATGTCCGGTATGCTAACCATTTTCTACTATACCTGTTTTTGCGTTTTTCGATACTGGTGCCACACATTCTTTTATATCCACAAAATTATATGCCTTAACCGGACATAAGAAAGAAATAGTAGACGAATCACTTGAGGTTAGCCTGCCATCAGGAAAATCAATACTTACTAACTCAAGAGTTAAGGGCATAGATGTCAACATAAGTTGAAAGGACTTTAAGGAGGATATGTACATAATTGACATGATAGATTTTGATGTAATTTTGGGTATGGACTGGCTTAGCAAGTATCAAGCAAGCATCAAGTGCTTAGAGAGGGAGATAGCCTTGAAGTTTCCTGGAGACGAGGAAATAAAGTTATACGGCACTAATACAAGGACGGTGCCTCGTGTCATATCAACAATGGAGATGCTGAAAGCACTAAAGAAAGGAAATTGCCAGGGGTATTTGGTAAACATAGTAGGCTCACCATTATAGCTAACCCCCGCTGATGTATCGATCGTCAGAGAATTCTTGGATGTATTTCCAGAAGATTTGTCGGGAATTCCACCGAATCGGCAAGTAGAGTTCACAATAGATTTGGTACATGGGGTAGCGTGGGTATCCAAGACACCCTACCAAATGGCACCCAAGGAACTACAAGAATTGAAGGTGCAGATCGAGGAGTTACTCGAGTTAGGGTTCATCCGACCAAACGTGTCTTCATGAGGGGCACCAGTTCTATTTGTAAAGGAAAAGGATGAGACACTAAGAATATGTATCAATTATCGGGAGTTGAACCGCCTGACAGTGAAAAACAAGTACCCACTACTAAGGATCGAGGACTTTTTCGACCAACTAAAAGGCGCAAGCACATTCCAAGATCGACTTGAGGTCCGGGTATCACCAACTGAGGATTAAGGATAGTGATATCCCAAAGACAGCATTTAGGATGCGTTATGGACACTACGAGTTTGTTGTGATGCCGTTTGGTTTGAGCAATGCCCCAGCTGTGTTTATGGACTTGATGTGTTCCATCCCTTTTTGGATAAATTCGTCATAGTTGTTGGGAAATTTATTTTATAGATTTTGATGAATGCCATGTAAAACTTAAACTAGAAAGTTGGCACCCCATTTTCCTTGTAATTTTCATTATAATAGATAGGGCTGGAAAAGCTGAGTCAAGTCAGCTATGGCTGGAAATACAAGAAGTCAACTGAAGAATGAAGTGAAGACTCCGCTGAGGAACAACTGTGTGAAGAGTCAGTCAAAGTCAACTCAAGAAGCCAAGTCTCAAGTTGAATTGACGGATGAGTCTTCCAATGATTGGAGCGACTCAAGTCACCTGGGGAAAAAGGCGAATGAAGAGGAGTTAAGCGAAATGAATCCGTTGCACAGAAGTCAAGAACATTACTTAAATAAGTAATACTTCCATGCTGCCAGGTCTTAAAGTGCTTATCTCAGAAGCGTGCAAAAGTAATAAACCAATGGGAAGCACTACACCTCGTGTCAGAACCTGAAAAGCTGCAAATTCATTTAATACGAGGAAGGGTCTACATCTCAAGATTGAGGACCAAGAAAAGATAAGCCAACGAACACAAGTGACTTTTGAAAATCAGCATATCTCTTCAATGGGCAGATTTTTAAAAAGTTCACTATAAAAGGCTGAGGAAATTCATTGAGAAAAGATGACCTTGCACACCTAAACTAAGAATAAGCAAGCAATATTCAAGCTGTAAACCTGCAAATATTCTCAAGTATATTCAAGCAAAATCCTCAAGCCTGAAACTCGAAGAAAATCGATCCAACACAAGCTGTGAAGGAAAGACAACTTCAAACTGTTGAAGAGGAAACTTTTGAAGAATCAAAAGGGGTCTACTTTCCAAAGAGGATTGTATGAAGGTTCAAGGTCGAATCAGTATCAAGTTATTGGAGGGCTTCATGATCAAATCCAAGAGCTTGAGAAAATGAAAGTAGCAAAGTAGCAACATTGCCCTGTGAAGAAGCTAAGTCGGAAGAAGAAGCCATTTGTGTGACCAATTTTTCTCTAGATCGTTGACCACTTTGTAAACAGATCTTTTACATAGTGGATTCCTCCAGGAGTTGGAGAAGAGAGGATTAGAATAATTACCCTATCTTCGAACCTCTACAAAAATTAACCGTGTCATTTATTTTTCAGCACATTTACATTTCTGCATACTTACATTATATCTGCTGATAAACATATTTGCTATCCAATTGATTAATAACCAAGTTCTAAAATCAAGTGTTAAAACAAGTTTAAAACAAATCAAAGGGTGTTAAGTCTTCTGCTGATAAAACCAACACAGTCAAGTTAAGGTTCAGGTTAAACAGCTGAGTTATTCTATCAACAGCTCTATCGAGACTGTTGAGTGGCTAACTATGCTGAATAACCAACTTAGTTGTCCCTCAAGGACTTAGCTGTTTGTGTTAACTCTATAATTTTTAAAAGGACTAAAATCGAAAAGTTGGTAAGGTTTGTTCAATCCCCCTTCTAAACCTTACTCACATTCCTTGGGACCTACAATAGTCTTCATCGATGATATATTGGTATATTCAAAGAGTAAAGAACAACATGAAGAACATTTGAGGATAGTGTTAGAGACACTTCGCAAGGAGAAGTTGTACGCAAACTTCAAGAAATGTGAATTCTGGTTGGACAGAGTCATGTTTCTTGGGCATGTGGTGATTGCTCAGGGGATCGAGGTTGATCCAATCAAGGTTGAGGCAGTCAACGAGTGGAAAGCCCTGACAAATGCGAACGAAGTACGCAGTTTTCTAGGGTTGGCATCACCGGTATTAACGATTCCTAACTCGACAAAGGAATTCGCTATTTTCAATGATGCGTCGAAACAAGAACTGGGATGTGTTTTGATGAAACATGGCAAGGTGGTTGCTTATGCCTCAAGGCAACTCAAGCCGCATGAGATGAATTATCCCACAAACGATTTGGAGTTGGCTGCGGTAGTTCATGCATTGAAAATATGGCACCACTATTTGTATGGGGGAAAGTGTGAGATATACACGGACCATAAGAGTCTAAAATATCTTTTCACTCAAAATGAGTTGAATATGAGGCAGAGGAGATGGCTAGAGTTAGTCAAGGACTATGACTGTACCATACACTACCACCCAGGTAAGGCTAACGTCGTCGCTGATGCGCTAAGCCACAAAACCCACGGTGAGGTATCAAGTCTGATAACAGAACAAAAACAATTGGTGGATGAGTTTGCCAGAATGAGAATAGGTATGATAACACCACCAAAGATTACGGAATCCATTCTAGCAATGTTGGTGGTACGCCTAATACTACGAGACAGGGTCAAGGAGACCCATCCTCAGGATAAATTTCTAGGTAAGATGAGAGAGCGAGCTCAATCTAGGAACATTAAGGGCTTCGTTTTGGAAAATGATGGTGTCCTGACTTATAAAGGGAGGTTATGTGTTCCTAAGGATTAGAGCCTTAGGAAAGAAATTCTAGAAGAAGCTCATTGTACGCCATATACGGCACACCCTGGGAGCACAAAGATGTATAGGGACCTGAGGGAAGTATTTTGGTAGAGAAGCATGAAAAAGGACATTGGTCTGTTCGTAGAAAGGTGTTTGACCTGCCAGCAAGTGAAAGCCGAACACCAGAGACCGTCTGGATTAATCAAACCCTTAGATATCCCAGAATGGAAATGGGAGCACATAACCATGGACTTCGTGGTTGGACTGTCGCACTCAGCTAATGGAAATAGTGCAATATGGGTAGTCATGGACAGACTAACCAAGTTACCGCATTTTCTGCCAATCAAGATGACCTTTACAATGGAACAATATGCGAAGATCTACATCAAGGAAATAGTGCCATTGCATGGGGTCCCAGTGTCGATTGTGTCAGACAGAGACACACGATTCACCTCAAAGTTCTAGAAAAGTCTCCAGAACACTTTAGGCACAAAATTGAGTTTTAGTACGGCTTAGCATCCGCAGTCAGATCGACAGTCAGAAAGGACGATACAAACATTAGAAGATATGCTAAGGGCATGCGTTCTGGATATGGAAGATAGTTGGGAGACGATCTTCCCTTTAATCGAGTTTGCCTACAACAATAGCTATCAATCAATAATCGGAATGGCACCATACGAGGCCTTGTATGGCAAAATGTGTAGATCGCCGTTGTATTTCATCGAAGTGGGAGAAAAGAATATTTTGGGACCAGAATTAGTGGAACATACAGTACAACTGATAGGGAAGATCAGGGACATAATCAAAATAGCCCAAGATAAGCATAAATCGTACACCGACAAACGGAGGAAAGATTTGCAATTCGACGTAGGAGAGAAGGTATTTTTGAAAGTAGCACCCATGAAGGGTGTTATCCGTTTTGGTGAAAAAGGGAAGCTAAACCCAAGGTTTATAGGGCCATTTGAAATTCTTGAGAGAATTGGAGATTTAGCTTATCGACTAGCCTTGCTGCCAAATCTGTCTTCTATTCATAGCGTGTTTCACATGTCAATGTTGAGAAAATATGTGCACGACCCTAGTCACGTGGTTAACTATACAATTTTGGATATAAATAAAGATCTGACCTATGAGGAAGCACCATAGGCGATATTAGAGAGGAAGATACAGAAGCTAAGAAACAAGGATGTGGCACTAATTAAAGTACAATGGAAAGGGTATGGGAGCAATGAGGCAACTTGGGAGCGTGGAGAAGAAGTTCAAGCTAAGTACCCAGACTTTCTAAGTTGAGATAATAATCGAATTTCGAGGACGAAATTATTTTAAGGATGGTAGGATGTAATACCTGGTTCTTACTAATTTGGGGTTAAAATTAAGGTTCGACTAGAATCGATTTTGGGGGTGATTTTCAAATTCAAAACCTTAAATTTCCTAATTTGGGGGTAATATTTTCTGATTTTATTCCAGAATAAAAAAAAATCATGTCATAAATGGTAATAAATCAAACATATGAAAGGGAAGAAAAATCATTCACATATGTCAATAGATTTCAGCAAATATACTCTTACCTTAAATCAATGGAACCCTTGGCCTATAAATTGAAAGTCCCATTAGGCTTTTCTTCACAAATATTCTCATTCAAGAATCAAGAGGCAAGAACTCCTTCTCCACCCCCCAAGGCCGTCGGCCCTACTACCACTTCTGCAGTCGCACCGCTGGTGACCGTCTTGCCGACACTCCACCTTACCAAAATCCTTCTCAAACCCTAAGCCCCGAAACCCAAAGATGAAAAGCAAGAGGGAGAGAAGAAGAAGAAGAAGAAGAAGAAAAGAAAAAAGAGAGAGAGAGAAAGGGGGGATGGGGACGTGATGTACAAGGAAGAGGAAAAAAAAGAGAGGAGAGTTGAGGGGAAGGGAGACACAACAGATGAGAATAGAAAAAAAAGGGAGGAAGAAAAAAGAAAAGAAAAGGGAAAAGAAAAAAAAAAGAAAAAAAGAAAAAAAGTAGGAAAAGAAAAAAAGGGGTGGAGAGAAAAGAATCAAGCCCGAAATTCTTTGATTTTTGACCAAGCCGAATTTTAACCCAACAAACCATCTACCAAGCCAATTTTTCTAAAAGCTCTATTCTTTTTTCAAATTCTAATTTCTTTTATTTTACCCATCTCCAACACTTTATTAATTAGAAATTTATTTCATTGTAGGAGACGAAGAATCCGATTTCTAGGCTCGCACACCCGCATTTAATTTTTCACGAAGTTTCTACCTCTAAGGTGGGGTTTACTGCTTATGTCTATTTTAAATGCATGTATGATTATTTATGTAAGTGAACATTAAACATGACATGATATGAAGGTACTTAACTGTACAAGCATGAACGTACTTAATTGTACACCCACAGTTGGCCTATGGGCATTGTATGATTAAAGCATGAAAGATATAGGTGTGTATGCATTAATGATTGTGTTGTGAATTTAATTTAGACAATGCGTCCCTACTGGGCTGTCTTATGCTCACCCTACGTTTTTCCACAGATGAATGAAGGAGCCGGAGCGTGGCAAAAGGGGATGATGGAAGTCGAATCAAGAGTTTAAAGGGTCCATCTATTTTGATTTATTTAATGATGTTAAAAACTAAATAGATTTTATGGATTTTTATTTTTTAAAATTTTTGGACACGGTTTCCATAAGTATTTCGCATTTATGACAAGTCGTAGTATTTATCTCCCTTAACAGATGCATTTTCAAGCTTGGGCTTATTTTTTTTCAATACTTTAATAAATCGCAAATCATATATTTTCATTTTTATGAAACTGGGATGTTACATAAGTGTTGAAAAAAAAGAGGATTCATACCATCCATACAGAGGGCTTTGTTGGGATGGAGGTGGAGCATGGCTCGTTTGATTTCTATTTCCTCCACAAGGCTAGTGAGACTTTGATTCATTGTGGGTGGGAAGAATGAAAGAATCATTATAAAAATCAGTGATAACTGCTTTAGTATCCTCATTAGAAATACACTTTGAGCCATCAACATTCACAAGGGTTTCAACACAATTCCTCTTCCTTCGTTGAGCCATACAAGCATGAGAGAATCGAGAGTTCTTGTCCCCTTCTTGTATCCAATTGATTCTCGCCTTTTGACTCCAATAACTCTCCTTATCCCTATAGGCTTTATCCAATACATTCCGTAGGTGACTCCATCTTTCCAATCAACCTTTCCACCTTGTTGTTTAAGGTCATTCAATCTACTCTTGCAGTTATCAATGGTCTTTGTAGAATTGGTTCTTTTGGATTTTTTCCAATTCATAAGCTCCAATCTACAATCTATAATTTTCTTTTGAATTCGGGAAAAAAAGGGTGCCCTTAATATCTTTCTGCCAAGCAAGATCGATGATGTCCTCATTGTCATCCAAATGAATCCACATTTTATCAAAAGTGAATCTTTGTTGCAGTTTCTTTCTCAACGAATTATTATCAAGGCAAAACAGGCAATGGTCCGAAGACTGTTTCTCTACATGCTGGATAAGGGCTCCTGTATATTTCAACAACCATTGAGGAGAGCCAAAAATCCTATCTATCCTTTCTTTAACAAAACCTTTTCCTCATGATTATTTGCCCAAGTATAAGGATGCCCAACAAATTTAAATTCACCCATATCCATTTCTTTAATGAAAAGCACTGAAATCAAAAACACTGGAAGTACTCCTAGGTCTACCCCCTTTCTTTCCCCCCCTAATCGGTTATGTCATTGAAATCCCTACCAAGAATCCAAAATTAACCCAATTACTTTTTGTCGTTTCCAGAAATCTCAAGTGATCCATTTCTCACAATCCTGTATGTACTAGCATATATGAATATTGCCCAAAAAGTTTCACAGACATCCTCCCACTGACATTCCACTTTAATATAGAATTGCGTACAAAAGGTATTGATGATTTTAATCCTAGTAGACCACCACTAACACCAAGAGGTTCAACACTACACCATCTATCATTGAATTTAATCTTTTGCACACAGTCTTCACAAATGCATTGTTCTATTTAGTTTCACATAAGAAAATCAAATCGGGGAGATGAAGTCTTATGGACTCCTTGAGTTGGGAAATTATAGAGGGGCCTCCTAATCCTCTATAATTCCACACCTGAACATTCATTGATAACTTTGAGCCCAATTTAGGCTGGCCACCTCCACCTTTCCATTTGATACCTTGTTCTCATCCATCATCATAGTGCCTTTAGCTTTCTTGAAGTTTTCAGGCTTTTCATTATTCTCTTCATCAATGAGCCTGAAGTTTCTTTTCTTCCCAATATTGTTGCTTTGTTCGATGGAGATTTCCATTGGTTTGTAGGCATTGGAATTGCCTACACTTTTTCTAGTCAATTTTCTACCTTGTTTGCTGCTACCTTCCCCTAATAACTCCTTGTTTTCTTTAGTGACCTGAATTTCCATCAAGGGAGATATTAGTTCTCTCTTAGGATTGACACTGATGTTAGTTCTCCCTTAATCAATGACCATACGATTTTCCTTATTCTGCCCATACCTGTTGACCTTATGTAGGGTTAACTTCCCCTTGTGTTTATTCTTAGTAGCAGGGCTGATAGAGTCCTTCTGGATTATTCTAGAGTTCTCCTTCTCATTGTCCAAACGTTCCAAAAGCACTTCGTTGCTCGCTTGAGTAGCACATTCATTCATAGGGTCTGTTGAGAGGATATTGGTTGAATTCTCCAATTTTCATGAAACTTTAAGGATTTTAGGATCTTTAACCACATTCACTTCATCCGACTGTTTTTGTTTCCCCCTTGTAGAAGGTTTAGGATTGTTCTTAGCTCCAGTTTTATTGGTCCCAAAAATCAACCGATTGCAACCATTTGTCAAATTGGCCATCCTCAAGTTTATTCATCACTAGGTCATATTTCCGGAATTGACACCCCCTTTCAGTATGCCCAATCCTTCCGCAGTAAAAGCAAAACTTTTGGAGGTTTTCGTATCTGAAGTCAACCCAGTAGGCTTCCTCATCCAATTTGATATTGGTACCTCTCAAAAGGGGCTTCTCAAGATTGACCTCAACCAAAATTTTGATGTGCCTACCTTTGTAGCTTCCTGATATGACAATATCCATGAGTTTTCCAAATTTGGTTCCAATTTTCCTTCCCATTTCAGTACTAGCCAATGAAAAGGAATATTCCAAAGTTGAATCAAGTATTCGATTGAATTAAAAGCTTTGTCATCTTCCAGCAGTGTTCCGACCATTCCCGGAGAATAAAATACTAGCTATTGAAGCTCCGATTTTTGCCATTAAGAACTCATTGTTTATCTTCCTGAGAACTGAAAACAAACTGAAACAAATTTTCCCCTACTTCACGAATAGAAAAGGTCTCTTTGGTTTGCCAAATATTCAAAATAGTGCCCTTAGAACCTAGAAAGCTAACCTTTTAATTTCCAAAGATTTTTCCAATCAAACTATTTTCACACTTAGCTATACTTTTTTCCACATCGGAGTTGTCCAAGGTAATGTCAGTCGTCTCCTCTTTTGAGAGAGAGAAAAATTTCAACTTTTTGACTATATCACTTTCCATAATCACTGGCCACAGAAAAATCCTTTGAGGGGGATTCGAGCCCTACGATAACACCCACCAAAAACCAGATCTCGCCACCTGTAGTGGAATTACAAAAGAAAAGATAAAGAAAGAGGCACATATAGATGACAAGTGGGGACCAAGGAAAAGAGCAAAGAACACAAGAGAAAATAATAAATGGGGGGCAAAGCTTAGTTGGCAGAGAATAAAAACAAAAAACAGGAAATAAAGTGTAACAGTCTAAGGAATTATTGATGCAAGAAGAGTGAAAAAACATGCATTATGGCATAAATATTGAAAATGTAACCACATGTCAAAAGCTTTGACCATTGTTTCATGGTAGATCCAAACAGGAGATGTTGGTAAAACCGAGTACGGAGGATGCACAAACAAGACAAGAAAAGACAAAGAGGAAGAAACAAAACTAGGGTTCCCTCACAGAGAGGGAAAATTATGACTCCAACAAGAGGAGACTTAATTTCAATTGGCAAAGTGAAGTTTGTAATATATACGTACATTTTGGGGATTAAAATGATATATAATTAATGCATTTGCACGCATATTTACTATGTTTTTACTTGGTTTCTTTAAAAGGGCATGATACTGCGTATTCTTGAAATTCTTACAGGAAATGGAGCTTAAAATGAAGAAATATCAATTGAAATGCCCGACTAAGATTGATGAATGCTAATAGAAGATCAAAACAACGAAAAAAGTGAACAAAAACACTTCACACGGTTGGACTGTGCGGTGTCACACGGCCGTGTGAAAATGCCGGTGTGAAACCACACAACCGTGTGAAGAAGGGCGAAAATAGAGAATGGAGCCAGGCCCACACGGTCGGACCGTGTGAAGTCACACGGCCGTGTGGGAAAGGGGTTGCATCACACCACTTGCCCGTGTGATCACATACGGGCATGCGAAGGAGGGTTGAAAAACACACCACACGGCCTGTGGTGCCACACGGACAGGCCGTGTGGGACTCTGTTTCGATGTTTTTTTTCAGAGTTTGCTTCCCATTTCAACTCTACAGGTGATCTCTCCAAGAATCTATAAAAGGGACCCAAGGCTTGCACAAAAATATACAACTTCATACAGAGAAAACACATCAAATAACATAGGAAAGAAGGAATCGAAGAACTTCTGAGAGCAAAAGGCTAGGTCGCGAAGAACACCACAAGGCTTTGGCATCTACGGGAGCACAAGAGCTTCGAGGGCTTGGAAGGAGAATCCATCCTGACAAGAAGGGGTTTTCTTTGTATGTCTAAGAACTCTTCTCTGTGTTTAAACGATGTCTTAATGTTGATTCGAATTTGTCTATGAGTTTGTAATCAATGTTTGGCATATCTTTCGGATCTTAGGGGCATAATCGAAATTGTAGATTCATGTTAAATATGATTATTTGTTTTTTAATTAATTCATGCTTTCTATTTTATGAATTCGAGTGCTTATTTTTAAATACTTTTTATCTGATCAATAATTAGCATGTCATATTTGTTAGTGCGAAATTCGGAAGAGGAGTTCTAACAAAGACGAAAATCGAATTCAGACATAAACGGATGTAACGAGTCGGGAGACCTACAACTGTTTGTGGGGAGTCATTCAATTCATAAATCTTTTGAGAGTTAGTAATAATTGTCACGTATCAAGAGATTTACAATTGTTATCAATCAACTGTTTATTTATTACCCGGGAGGGAGAATAGACTAATTTAGGAATTGAACCCATAGAATTGCATGAATTGCTTTTTAAAACTTTACTTGCATTTAATATTGAAAAAGCATGTTCAGAATATGTGCCAAATGTTGCTCCTATAGATGGTGAAAATACTTGTGAGATTTGAAAATTTGTTTTTGTTTTTCTTTTATTTTTGATTTTTATTATTATACTCAATATTCAGTCGCTTCAATAAAATTGGAATGCGATGTTATTATAGCTTAAGTGTTTCGAATATCAATCCTTGAGAAATACGACATTGAGCCATTATTTTATAAACTATACTGTACACTTATAGTTGTATGACCAAAATATTTTTGGCAAACACAAAGCTCTTTCTCAATGCGCCAGTCCGCCTCAATGAAAAACATGCAAATAGAAAATACTCGTGCGTTGATTTTTTCCACCAAAAATATCAAAATCAGTCAAAAATATTGGGGCTCACATGACATTTTGTGGCAAAATATTCAATTTACAGGGAAAAAAGGGACTCAATTCACGAATTTTTTTAATTTCATGAATTTTCTACAAAATATATTTTTTATGAGACTAATTTCACCATCCCTCTATAGTTACGCATCAAAATTACAACTTAGCCCCAATACTCAACAATATTTGGATTAATTACAAAATCACCCATGAGGTAGTCTAACTACAAAAAGAAAAAAAAATCTTTCAAAATTATAAATGTCTCATGACATTTGCGTCTCTCTCACAAATTGCCTCAAGAGGCCACATTTTTGTTAGCTATGTAAATACAAATCTTAAGGGAGTATTTGTAATACTTTAAGGGTGTTATTTGTAATTTTGAATGATAACTAAACACTACAAAAAAAAAGTTAATATACCTACAGAGAAATCTGTAGGTAAATATTAAAATAACTGTAAACTGTAGATAAAATCATTATAGTTAAATATTTACTAAAAAATCTGAAACCCTTGGTAAATACCTGCAGTATTTCTGTCGGTAAACTTTAAAAAGTGTTGGTGACTTGTTGGTATTTGATCAGTATAGTTTAGGGTGATGCTGCAATAATCCTTGAACTCACTCTGAGTTATGAGAATCCAAGCTGAGGTATCTGACTTCGGTCCGAAGTCCAATCCACGTGTAGGGAACTGGTCTGCAATTCGCAAACATGGTTAGAAGAGTCCCGTGTGTATCCCCGAGAAGTCCTTCCGATGCTTGAGTCCGCAGAGTGTAGGAGAATCATCCAGTGCACATGAGCTAATTAGCAGTATAAATATACTTAATGAAATATTAATTAAGGAGGTGATTATTTATACGTGGGACATGAGTCTGTTAAGACTATGTGGGTCTGTTAGGCTCTTTTAGTGGGCTGGCTAGCATACTAATTACTGTAAGTGCAATAATAATAAAAATAATGCATTTAAATATGAAAAATGAGAATTACATTTTTACCCCATAATATAGAGGAAATAATATTTTTTATTATGTAAGTTGCTATAAATTTTAGTGACGAAATCATTTTTGTGGTGTAAAATGAATTTTTTTGTACAGTTTTTCTTTTTGTTTGGATTAGGCTATATATGAGGAGTAATTTTTGTAATTATACCACGACTTTGAAGTCAGCTATGTTGAAAATTATTGGACCCAAAACCTTTTGATGGAAAGAGACGTGTATGTAAGCTTTACATGGACCCAATTTTCTTTATTAATAAGTGTTGTCAAGTTTTCTGATGCCCACATATCAGATTCCTAGATTTGAATCATTATGGTCACAGCACAATTTCTTACTTGATATTTTGTGTGCATCCATATCAATATTAGAGTTCGGCAAAATGTCATTTTTATTACGGAGTTCATATCCATAATTACAACGACGTCTCGAATGTTGTTGTTTTCAATGTTTATTCGTGTTACACGTGAGGCTAAAGTTAATAAGAATTTTTTATCCTAATATCAAGTCTCTCGAAATTAATTTTAATTATAGAACCCAAGATTATAGTTTTTAATTAAAATAATAAACAAAGAGATTTCCAATCATTTAATGGACGATTTATAGTTGCTGGGATGACATTTTAAACTTGGATAAATTAATGTATAGACAATGGCGTAGCCAGGAAAATTTACGGGGTGGACCGATACACGGAATCGGGGTAGGCCAGATAAAAATCTAATAGAAAAACCATATAAATTTTAACTAAAAAAAATTTTTTAAAAAAATTTACCTTATAATTTTTTTTTTCAAAAAATGGGGGGGGGGCCAGGTTGGCCCCGCATCCCTCCGCCAGTGTGTATAGACTTAAGGAGAGTTTGCGAAAACTTCTACTTTTAGAAAATGTGATTTATTGCAGCAAAAACAAAAATAATTGAGAATAAAAATTTGGTTGTATTTGCCAATAAAACCAAAAGTTGTGAGTGTTTAATTTAGTGGAAAAGTCGTAAATGTACTTATTTGTTGGTAAAAATCAAACTAAAAGCAGAATCAGAAATCTAAACCATCAAACTCTCTGCTTTTAAGTCTTAATCAAATGAAGCATAATCCAAAGTAAAAGTTGGTACATGCAAATACTAAATAATGTTTCGTACCCAAAAGTTGAGAAGAACTTGTTTTTAGTGATTGCAAACACTCAAACACTCCATTAACTTAGTAGTACGAATAAAATTACTTTTGTAGTTATTTTGATGATTTTAGAATAACTTATGGATTCCAATAATTTCAAATTATACATTTAAAATAAAATTGGTTAAAACTTAAAACTTTTATTTTATCAATTTTTTTAAAAAGTAATAACATGTGTCTAGATTTTACAAAAAGATAGAATTCCAGGAAAAAAATTGGTGGGGGACAATAAATAATCGACACCTCTGATGTCAGGCCCATATTGCCATGGGCCCCATGACTTTGACCTCTCATTTGCTGGGCCAGCCTGGACTCCAGGCCCTATGGGCAAGACTCAATCTCGTCGACTAACAGAGTAATAGACTAACAGACATTATTGATTGAACGTTGTAATCAATCATGGTCCAGCTATTGATATTTTTCGATTGATCAATTGAATTGCTTCATACTTTGCAAATTGGAGTGACATATTCAATAAGATTCAAAGAACCTATTCTTTTTTATTTTATTTGTTTCTGTATCTAAAATGAAAAGGCAGACAAGGACGAGCCGAGGTATTTAATCTAATAGTCGGAGAATAGATACTTTTGCTCTATTTATCGAGTCCTAGACAACTTGCACGAATAGTTAGTTGCAATTGTCACATTTTTGTACTGCTAAAGATGATTTAGGAAGTAAACCAGATGTACTTAACCTCGGGAAAGGGATAGCAAGGTTAAGGCCGCGATTGGATGTTAATGAAAATCCATTTTCGTTCCGCTGGAGAATTTTTTTGACCAAACATGCGATTATTTATGAAAATTTTCAGAAAATATACTATTATCTCACTTTCACTTTTTTCTCATTTTTTCTCTTATCAATCACAACTACACATTTTCCATAAAAAACTAATCATTATTACACATTCTCCCACAAAATTCACTATTCACCTACTCACACATTTCTAACTATCAATCACATTCAATCATTATTTTACTATTTTTAAATCAAATCAACTCACATCATTACTTTTCATCTCACATCCAATCACACTCTCAAAATTCAACTTTTTTTTTCCAAATTTTTTTTACCACTATTCTCTAGCAAAATGAAAATTTTCAAACTGAAAGCATATCCAATCGCGCCCTAAGTAGTTTGTTCGAAGAAAATCTGAAACAGAACACCTATTAGGCTAGCTGGGGTCCGATGCTTAAGTTAGATTAGGTAATGAGGTACTTAGAAGCTAAGGAGTGAGATAATCTAGGAATAATGACAAATTACCTTTTATATTGGTTTTTGTGTCATATTTATAACAGTGAAATGCAGATATTTGTACACGTGTAATAATCTGGAGAGCGGCTCGCCCGATAGACCTGAACTGGACTTTCAGGTCTGGTCAGGTGCCTATCTAGAAAGACCCCTAATACTGAGAGCATTTTAGTAATTTCAAGCGAGACAAGGTCAAAGTGGTAATTTCGACCTAGCAGAGGTCAATATGGTAATTTCCTTATCAAAAGCTGTTACATATAGTTTAACTAGTGATTTCGAGTTTTTTCACATATGTTTTTGTTCAATTTCAATGAATTATATAAGGGCGAGTTTAGAGTCATACCCGCTGCAAAATCAACCCTATTTGGGACATATTTGGGACAATTTCAATGAATTATATAAGGGCGAGTTTAGAGTCTATACTATTTCTATATACTTTTTAAATTTATTATTATTATATATTTTTTAGCAATAGTATATTTTGAAAACAATTTTTAAGAACTTTTAAAAATGTGAAAATATTTATAAAAGTATAAAATATATTTAATGGGTTATACTCACTAATCTAAAATTGATTAAGATCTGAATCCATTCAAGTTTTGATGTTTGACAAAATGCTCCAAAACAAAATTCCTTTGGAATGCATACTTATATTACCAAGTTCAATATTAGTCCAACACAGATGTTCTCTTCTTTCCACCAAAGTATGATTTAAGTCCTAATAAACTAGTGCATGTCTTAACTAAGATTTCTTTTTACATAAAGGTTTGGATTTTGGAAGTTCTCTAGGAATTGCATTGTCTAGAGGAGATTTCGAGCTAGTGGATCTTTTGCTCTAGCTCTCACGTTCTTGGGTCACTTTTCCCAAATAATTCTTATATTTTATTACTGTTCGTTGGGTCTTTATTTATTCTTTTGAGTCAAATCTTTTAGGTGTGGTGTTCTCGTATTCCTTTTGGTTTCTCCAGAAACCTATCAAAAGGTACATTAAGTTATTGGACTTCGGTTGTAATGTTTTTTTCGTTTTGAGTTTTTCATATACTATTGTTCCATGAAAAATTGGTTTAATGGTTTAATATGTCTTTAATGTATATATATAAAGGTTAATTAACCGAAACAGCAAAGTGTTGGTATAAATAGGTATTAAATTATTTGTTTTATTTTGACACATTAATTATGATTATAATAATGTATGACCAAATAAATTCGTTGGTCACAAGTCACGTGGGAAGATTGAATGCCCAGTCAGTTTATGGTGTCAGTGACAAATCTCAAATCTGTTAAAAACTTTAATATTTGGACATCTTTCTATTTTCATCTATTGCTCAATAATGATTCTTGATTTTTAAACTTTCTGCCACCAGTAAGTCACGTGCCCTAAGATTGAGATTAAAACCAATTAGATTAAGTTTTCAGTTTCTTCGATTGAATCAATTTTTTTTTTTCAAAATCAATTTTTATTGTCATTGTATAGAGTAATTAATCTTATACAGGGAAAAAAAAATAAGGCTTCAATCCCACTTATATATATGAAATGGTCAATGAACTATTTTTGTCAATTTGACTTTCAATCAGATACATTATATAAGAAACGGGATCAAACTGAAGTATGTAAAATCAATTCGATCCGATTATCTACAATCTGTAGACAATTTTGTTCACACTTCACAGACGAAATCGGTTATACATGTTAAAATCGGTTAAAATTGATCAAACTGGTTGGAATTGAATTTTTGGTATTTTGGTGTTGCTGTATATTCTTTTACACGGTCGGCTCTAACCTTTCGAGAGCCCATTACAAAAGGAAACAAAAAGGTCTTTATAGAGATATAAAAATAAGAATAGTACACAAATATTTTTTCATTTTTGATCATTCAATGTATTGAAACTTGAAATAATGCACCACCTGCAAACATACAAGAAAAAATAGGTATTAAATAATTATTTAAAAGACCTAGACCTTCTAGCATTTTGAGAAGCCAAATCATCAATAAGGTCTTCAAAATCAACCTTTTCCAACATCTCATTTTCAATGCATAAAATTGCTAACACATTCAATCTTTATTAGGACACAGTTGACTACAAGTATGATTTTGTCAATTTTAGTTTAAAAAACTTCTTTCTACCGAGATAACAGTTGCTGCAGTCTAGTTGTATGCGAGAGAAAAAGATAGACGATATTCTAGAGATTGGAGAAATATTAGATGATCTTCCTTCTTTTTTTGGCTTTTTGGAAATTATTTTTTTCCAAATAAATATTATATAAGCCTCAATCTATATATAAGCATTTTTTTTGACAACCAACTATTATTTTCTTTTACAAAATTTACAAATATAACACATTATATATATAAATATATACATAGGATTTGGTTCAAATGAGACTACCCTCCCTAGATGAGACAGTGTGGACTCAACTTACCCATTGATCTTAAAAAATGAAGGGATGTGATTAATTCAGTTTTTTAATTATTTCCTAATTTTCGCTGATTTTAAGGGTAAGATTGTAATTTTATAATTTAAATTAGTGGTCTTAGCGGATTTTATGGGCTGAAATTGACACTGCCGGATTTTGTGGCGGAATTTAAGGAACCTGTTTTCTTTCCAAATATTTTTATTTTACAGCATAGTTAGAGTTCTTCTACTGCATAATTAGACATCAAATAATGCATATTTAGTTATTTTGTTGGCACTGTTTTACGAAAACAAGACATAATTGAATATAACATACTGCATATGTATTTATACTACACTGCATAAATAGGTTCAATATAATGTATATTTAGTTATGAAAATGGGATATTGCTTTTGGAAATTATAAAAATGGGATGTTACATAATGTACTGCATATTTAGTTATTCCAGAATGCATAAATAGTTTCTAGATAATACATAGTTAGTTGTTTTTGTTGCATAGTTTATGACGTCTTGCATAATTGGATATATTGTACTACATATTAGTTTTTTTACGCTGCATAGATAGTTTTCAGATAATGCATATTTAGTTGAGTTTTGTTGCATATTTAGTTTTCGAACTCACATTCGTTATTTTCTCGTAATATTGCACCGATTTTTCTTGTTTTTTTCTCTGTAATTTTCATGAACTGTAATTTTCGAGTTTTCCACAGTTTTTTTTATTTGCGTTAATGGAGGAATGAGAGAGAGAGAGAGAGAGAGAGAGAGAGAGAGAGAGAGGCGTGAGATTGGGGAAATTGAGAAATGTATGAAAGAGAGAGATTTGATTCTATTTTTGTAACTAACTTGTTATGTTATTTTACCCTACTACCCTTATATTGATTAAATTAACAACGTGAAATTGCAAATATTCTCTCTCTAGATCAGCAATGCTCTCCATGGCACATGCATCTGATTCATCATCTTCCATCGTTTTTCCGATCTGATTTCTGTGATCGTGTTTTCAATTCAGCGATTCATTTTTTAGTTTGTCATCCTTGATAATCCATCCATTTTTCCGATTGAAGATTTACTGTTCCATTACTTTCTCTGTGCAGATGGCAATTGCTTAGTACTTTTGCGAAACCTTGATTTTGAAGCTTGATCTATGGAGGTTTCTTCCTTACAGGTCCCACAATCCCCGATCAACTTACATGACCACAACAGTTTCCCTCCTATTCAGGCTCCTAAATCCCCTGAAACTTCAATACCTAAATATTCGCAATCCGCACCAACATCACCAATTCACCACCCAAATCCGCCTATTAAACCGATGGCAGCTGCTAAATCCTTCTCGAATGTACTGGTAGAAAACATACAAGCCACTGTGAACCCTCAATTTTTGATTACGGACAAATTATCCTCAACTTTTGGTTCAGTCATCCAGGAAGATGGTAAGGAAATACTTGATTTCTCAGATACAGAAACTCAAACCCTGGCTCAGAAATGGAATTTGGCTTTAATTGGCAAGTTTTCCCAAGGTATTCCCGATCCAAAAACTCTACATCAATGGTTTGCTAACTTGAAACTGAAAGGATCATTTGAAATTCGTATTTTAAACATTCGGCATGTGCTCATTCTGTTTACGCATGAAGAAGATTTTTCAAAGTTGTGGATGCGACCTGTTTGGTTTATTAATTCCTCTCCCATGCGGATGTTTAAATGGAATCCTAGATTTTCAGTTGCCAAGAATCCCCTATTGTTCCTATTTGGGTCAAGTTTCCTGGTCTACCTATTCACTTATATGATAAACGTGATTTGTTCTCCATAGCAAGATTGCTTGGTCAACCTCTTCAATTAGATAAAGCCACTGCTCTACAAACTAAGCTTTCTGTTGCTAGGGTTTGTATAGGAATTGATGTTACTCTTCCTAGGAAGGAAGTGATTCTGCTTCGGATTAACTCTGAACTTCGTGAACAAAAAGTGGTCTATGAATCTTCTCCTAAATTTTGCACTGGTTGTCAGCACTTGGGTCATTTGCTTGAGTCTTGCTATACTGTGGGTAATGCACCTAGGCCGATCAAAGAGCATAAGGAGTCTAATGCTCCAATTCCTGAAATTCCCAATCAGACCATCATAGAGAATGATGATACCAATATGATTTCTTGACTAATCCCCTCATCTTTGAACATATTTCTGCTCTTCAGGAACCTATTCAGGTTGAGGCTCACTCTGTTCAAGCCTCATCTCCCATCCTTCCAAAGCAATCCGATGTTGCTAAAAAGGAAAGGCTATTGCCCAAAACCTTGATTCTCCTATCACATCCAACAAATTTGAGGCTCTTGCTGATGCTTCTAACCATATTCCCTAGGAAACTACCTCTCATCCTGAGAGAAAGTCTGTCTCCCCTGATCACCCGGGGACTATTAACCATGCTATCACCCATCTTAATTCTATGAATGAGCTGGGTGAAGTGTCTTCTGCTGGTATCCTTAGCCCAGCCCGCAATGACCCTTCTAGCTCCATGTCTATGGTCCAAGAAGAGGTGCAAGCTCAAAAACAGATTGCCTTGCATAAGAGGGGAGTTTCTTCATCCCCCCTATTAGAAAAGGGCCTGACAAGCCCCAAAGACCTGACAGAGGTCAAAATAGGAAATACAAATAATATGAATATGCTCATTTGGAATGTTAGGGGTATTAGTAATGCCCCAACTATCAATCATGTACACTACTTATGTAGACAGTACAAAATCCATGTTCTGGCGGTTTTGGAGCCTATGGTCTCTCCTAATTTTCCTTATTATTGTCTCAAGTTGGGCTTTACTAAAGGTTTTGCTAACATCTCTAATAAAATCTGGGTCTTTGCTAACCATGATATGAATATGTCTGTTGTTATTGATCATGAGCAAGTTCTGCACACTTCCATTTCTTCCAATTTGTTCACTGATACTGTTTATGCTGCTTTTGTTTATGCTAAATGTACTAGAAGGGAGAGAGTTGCCCTTTGGGACACCCTCAGGGACATATCTTTGAACATTGATGGTAAACCCTGGGCTATTGGGGGGGATTTCAACTGTTTCACATCTGAGGATGAAAGAGTTGGTAGCAACACTAATAGAAATTTGGATATGGATGATTTTAATGAGCTTATTTCTGATTGTGGGTTTATTGATCCTGGTTGTACTGGTCCTACCCTTCACACTTGGGTTAGGAATAACCTGTTTGAGAGACTTGATAGGGTTTTGCTTTCTCCTGATTGGAATTCCTTATTTTCTAAAAATTCTGTTACTCATTTAGCCAGGGTTTGGTCTGACCATGCCCCTCTCCTTTTCCATGCTGAGATGACTCACCAAAAGCATCCTTCTAGGTTCAGATATATGAAAATGTGGGCTAATCATCACTCTTTTTTAACTACTGTTAAGGAGGTCTGGGAGGGTACTACTAGGACCTATGGCATGCTTAATCTCCATCTGAAAATGATTAGAGTTAAGCAGAGACTACAATGGTGGAACAAAAGGGTTTTTGGTAATGTGTTTGATAATCTGAAAAAAGCTGAGATAACTGTCCAAGTTGCTGAGCTTATCTATGATAATTCCCCTACCCCTGCTCATCTTACTGACCTTAAGAAGGCTGTTTTTGAGCTTACCCTTGCCACCAAAATAGAAGAGGATTTCTGGCATCAGAAATCATCTTGTAAATGGATAGTGGAAGGTGAGAGAAATACCAAGTATTTTCATACTTTGGTTAAAATCAAGAGGAGCAAATCTAGAATCAACTCTATACAGGTTGGTTCTAACACCATTACTCATGAATCTGTCATTCAAAAGTCTGCTGTTGATTTTTTTTCTGCTCATCTTTCTAATGATTGTGTGTGTATTCCATTTGATGGTGGTTTTGATATCCCTCAGCTTCCCCCTGATTTTGACAAAGAGTCCCTTTGTACCCAACCTTCTTATCAAGAGATTAAGGATGCTGTGTTTGCTATTGATGCAAACAGTGTGGTGGGCCCGATGGCTTCTCAGCACATTTTTTTCATGTTTGTTGGGACATCATCCATCTGGATGTTTGTGAAGCTATTAAAGATTTTTTTGATGGTCATCCCATGCCTAAGAGTTTCACTTCTACCTCTCTTGTGCTGATTCCTAAAATTCCTCAACCTAAATTTTGGATTGATTATAGACCTATTAGTCTTTGTAATGTGACCAATAAGATAATAACTAGGATCCTTAATAATAGACTGTCTGTTGTGCTTCCTTTGCTTATTTCTCCGTCTCAAAGTGGTTTTTTAAAAGGCAGGGACATCAGTGATAATATTCTTCTTGCCCAAGAAATGATTCATTGTTTAAACTCTTCTGGTAATACCTTGAATGCTGCTTTAAAGCTTGACATGGCTAAGGCTTATGATAGAGTCCAATGGTCTTTTCTTTTGCATATGTTCAGAAAAATGGACTTCCCTGAAAGATGGATTTCCTTCATTGATCACTGTATTAATAATTGCTGGTTCTCTGTGCTCATTAATGGTTGCTCTGCTGGTTATTTCCATTCCACTAGAGGTCTTAGACAAGGAGACCCTCTTTCTCCATCCCTGTTCATTATTGCTGCTGAGTATCTCTCCAGAGGGTTAGACCACCTTTTCAAAATAAATCCCTCTATGTATTTTAAACATCATGGTGGTATTCCTATCACTCATTTAGCATATGCTGATGACATCTTGATCTTCACTAATAATCTTGATTCCTCTCTTCAGCAACTGACCAATTTCCTTGAGCATTATGCTAAAGTTTCTGGTCAGGCCATTAATGCTTCTAAAAGCTCTATCATTCTCAGTCCTGGGGCTGATCCCATACACCTGGTTCAGCCTGTGAATATCACTGGGTATAGATTACAGGACCTTCCTTTCACTTACTTGGGGACACCCATTTTCAAAGGCAGAAAGAAGGGTCTTCTCTTCTCTTCTTTGCTTGAGAAAATGTATAAGAAATTGCAGGGTTGGGGCTGGAGGTTTCTATCCCATGGTGGGAGACTCATGCTTATTAAAAGCACATTGAGCTCTATGTTTATTCATTTGATTCAAGTCATTAAACCTCCTAATTACATCATTTATAAAATGGAGCAGATCCAAGCCAGATTATTTTGGGGCAACACTGAAAATCACAAAGCCATACATTGGATTGCTTGGGACACTATTTGCTCTAAATATGCTGAGGGAGGTTTAGGAATCAGGAAAATTGCTGATATGATTACTGCTTTCTCTTATAAACTCTGGTGGAAATTCATAAATAATACCTCCATTTGGTCTCAATTCATGCATACTAAATATATGGGTGGTTGTGCTTCTGCTGTGTCTACTTGTAAACCTACTGATAGTTCTGTTTGGAAAAGAATTTGTAAAATCAAGTATCAGGCTAATCTTTCTATTTTCTGGTCTTTGGGTAATGGTAAAGCCAGCTTTTGGCATGACAAATGGTTCAATTCCAACACTTTGGATGCTCTTATTTCTGTCGACAAAACTGGTTTAGAAAACATTGATGTTGCTTTTTTCTGGACTGATAATAAATGGGATTGGGATAGACTTGAGAAAATTGTTGGCTCTAACTGGGCTAGCCAAATATGCCAAATTCAATTTCGATCATAGCCAGGACACTATGAGATGGATGTTTCGAGAAAATGGGGAATTTTCCTTAGTATCAGCCTGAATGCTTATCAAAGGTAATTTTCCCCAGTTGCCTCTTTTCAATGCTATTTGGAATGCTTTTCTTACTCCTACCATATCCATATTCATGTGGAGACTGATAAAGAATAGACTTCCTGTTGATGAAAAGCTTCAAAAAAGAGGGATTGCAATTGCATCTAAGTGTTGGTGTTGTGCCTCCAACCCTGATTCTGAATCTTTAACTCATTTGTTTCTTTCTAACCCCATCTCTGAATCTGTTTGGATGCATTTCTCATCCATGTTGGGTCATGACTGCCCTAGAACTGAGAATATTTGCATGTTCTTGGCTTACTGGAAAAATTTGACACCTTACACACACAATGCACATATTTCTTTTATTATTCCTTGTTTAATCATGTGGTATATTTGGCTTGAAAGAAATAAACATAAACATGAAAACTCCCATTTTAAACATCAAAGAATAATTTGGAGGGTGGAACACCACCTCCAACTAATCAAATCTGGAGGTTTATTCAAGCACAACACTTGGAAAGGGATGCTCAATCTTGCTGCTAACTTTGGAATTTATTTCCGATGTAATTTGCATGTTTCTTGTTGCTCAGTATATTGGGCTCCACCTCAACAAGGAAGGGGTAAGCTCAATGTTGATGGGGCAAAAAAGGCAAACCATCCAAATGGAGGGATTGGTGGGGCTCTAAGGAACAACAAGGGTGAAATTATTTGGGCCTTTTCAGATACTATTCCAAACTGCAATGATAGTTTAGTGGCTGAATTTACTGCTTTACACAAAGCCCTGCAACTTATTGACCAAGAAGCTTGGCCTAACATCTGGATTGAAACTGATTCACAAGGTATGCTATCAATTCTCCACCAACAAGCAAGGGAATTGGAAAATTCAAAACCTCAAGAAAATCCATGGTCAAAAATTTCGTGAACATGAAGATGACCACATTTTTAGGGAGGGCAACAAGGTTGCGGATGCTCTAGCAAATATTGTTTTTGTAAACAATTCATGTACCATGTATAGCTGTCATTCTTTACCAAGATTGGTTCAAAATTTAGCTAGATTGGATCAAATTGGTATTCCATCTTTTAGATTCAAAAAAACTGTTAGTTTAGCTAGCATGTAAATTCTTTGTAAACTGCAGACTCAACAATTGTAGACAAACACTTCATGATCTATAATACAGGTAGAGGGGATCCATAACCCTCCACCCTTTGGGTGTTTTAAAAAAAAAAGATTAAATTAATATTTTAATATATTTTTTATCCATTAAATCATACCCATTGATTAATAGTGGGGGACGGTTGAGATTAATCCATTGTGTCTCACCTAGAGACATGGTCTCACTTGATCCTCTCCCTATATATATATATATATATATATATGGATTGGTTCAAATAAGACCAATCCCTTTAGGTGAGGCCGTAGGGACACTTCTTAGCTGTTGATTTAATTTTTTGGATGGATTGGATTATTTCAGTATTTTAGGTTATTTTTTCTTTTTTTAATCCAATTAAAGGTATAGTGGTAATTGTCTAAAAGGACATATTTTTTTGGAGTCGTTTGATTTCTTGTAACCGCATTTGATGGGATGCTTATAACTGCTTTATTTAATGGAGTGATTTTAGGGTTTTTTTTTCCAATATTAGTTTTTCGGGATCCAGCATAGGTAATATTCTTTTGCTGGTTAAATAGTTATTAGATAATGCATAATTAGTTGTTTTTTGTTGCATTGTTTTTATGACACTTATTGCTACAACTGGGTATAATGTACTGCATATTTAGTTTTTACACACCGCATAGATAACTTCTAGACAATGCATAGTTAGTTGATTTTGCTGCATAGTTTATGACATTTTTGCATAATTGAGTATAATATACTGCATATTTAGTTTTTGTACATTGAATAGATAGTTTCTAACAATGCATAGTTACTTACATAATTATGCATACTTTCTCATAGTTTGTATATTTAATATATACACATGTTGGATATTTTTATATATTTATTGCATATGTAGGTCCTTTTTTATGTGCAGTTGATTTATGTGGGTTTTTTTTAAATATATGTAAAAGTCATGCATACTTAGTATCATATTGTGTATCTTTAGTATACAGATGTTGCATATTTACTATATATTAATTGCATACGTACACGATTATGCATATTTTTGTTAGTCCAAGTGGCTATGATAATCTAGAGGGGGTGAATAGATTATGCCATTTTTCGCAAATCACCCTCTTTTTCGAATGAACAAGTAAATGACAAGAATGTAAGTGCGGAAAATAAACAACACTCGTCGATTTAAAGAGGTTCAACCCACCTAGGGCCTAATTCTCTACCACCCCACTATCTCCGGGATGGATTTCAAAAAGAAAAAAAATTATTAATTACCACAATTAATACAACACCACCTTTGAAGATTACCACAATCATCTTACAACACCTTCAAGGAGATTACCACAATCTTCCTTCAACACCTATGAAAAGTACCACACTCTTCAACACCTAAGATCACCTAAGTGTGTTCTTACCACAAGAACACTAACAAGGATATCTTGTTTTGGATGATAGAAAAATTCAAGATTACAACTCAATAAATGAAGTATACAAACTTTAAATGCAAGTGTAATCAAGAACAAAAAGCCTAGATCTCAAGATTGTGCAAGTGCAAGAACTTAGGCTATTACAACAAGAATGTAAAAATGAAAGCTTTGAGAATTTTGCAGATTTCTTGTTGTATTGTATGCTTGTGTGTTGTGTATTGTTTGCTTCAAATCTAACTCTATTTATAGGAGAGTCTTCAAGATTGGATCTCCAACATAGGCTCCTCCATCTTCACTTTTGTCTACAAAAAGAAGATCACAAGATGTAGAAATATAGTAAAATATTGATAAAGCAAATCTTGCTGATAATGGTTGTCCAACGGTTTGAATTTTGCTGACAAAGAACATAGGTCGAACGGTCGCGTAGAGATAGAAATTTAAATTTAGATCGCACTATCTTGCACAGGGGGACCGATCGACGGGGGTTCCGACCGGTCGCCCCTATGTCTGACCGGTTGCCCTCTCAAAATTCAATACAAAGAAATGATTATGTAGTTGGCCAAAGTGCAGGCACCGGTCGACCGGGTGACCACACCGGTCGACACCCTGGTCGACCGGTCGACTTTCCTCTTTCATCTCCAGTTTTGTTTTCTGTTTCAGGTTTCGACTTTCAGGCACGGGTTGCCCTCTCAAGGCGACTGGTTGACCTTAAAACAGAAGTATTATCCGATTTTTGACAAAAATAAACTTCAAGAAATACTCCAAAAAATTAGTAAAAACATTTTAAATCAATTGGTAGTATTTGGACAACATTTAGGGACATTGTTTTGGTGTAAAAACTCAGTTAAACAAAATCATCAAAATCTTGATAAAAACATTTATCTAACAAACTCCCCCTTTTTGAAACATCAATCCATTACAAGCAAGATTTACCATAAGTAAAACATACAAGGATAGGAGCAAAGATTTATCAAAATATTTTTGCACAAGCTCCCCCTATCAAAATGCATCACAAAAATAAGTAGAAGCAAACAACTACAAGCTAAAAAGCTTGAATTTAATGAGTTTAAAAGCTCCCTCTATCACAAAGACATCATTAGTTAAGCATAAAATTCCATAATACATCACATGGACTAAGTATTTCACAGCTTTTGGCTTTTAAGAACACTAACTTATAGATTTTCTTGCGAGCTTATTTTCGGGTCTTTGAGCGTATGAGCGTTTTTTCTGTTTCTCACCCTTTGGAATCATCAAAAAGAATGTTAACATGATAAAAATATCATACAATTATATCAAAGTGCGCAATTCAATCGTTTTATCGAGCATTTTGAAAATTTAAGCTTAAATTCCAAATAAAAAGGGAAAAGTTGCTCATTTGATTTGCAAAAGCTCATTTGATTGGTAGAACATGATCTCTATAAACTTATAAGATTTTTCAAATCAAGAGAATCATGTAGGTGATGAATTTTTCATAGAAACATTTTGTCGAACACTTGGTGTGCGTCGAAGAAAACAAGAGATATATAACACTTTGTATTTCATTTAAACCAAAAAAATTCATCACCAAATTCAGTTATACAACGTTCATCCATCAACAATCAACATATACATCATACTAATACAAGAATTTCATCAAAATAGCAAGATACAAGCACATTCTTAAGGGTTCAACCCAATTGAGATTAAAAGGAGAAATTCTTACCAATTGATCGGAGAAGTCGGATGAAATGGATGACATAGAAGTTACATAAACTCAAAATTATAGATTTTATAAGAAGAAAACCATTTTGAGTGAAAAATGCAAAGGGGTTCGATTTTGAAAGAAAATATCCAAAATGACGTTTGAAAGGACAGAACCATTTTTAAGTCTGAAATCATCAAGGGCCACCGGTCCCTGTAACTAGTTGACCGGTCGACCATGCCGTCGACCGGTGCCTGAACACCAGTTCTATTTTCTGTCCGAATTTTACACCAAAAATCCGATTTTTCACCCCTAAGTTTTAAAAACATGCAAAGTGAAATCATAGACCTTATTCAGTATGCATTATGCCTAACCGAGCTCGTATTGAGGCAAAAGTCTCGAAAGATAGCAGTTTTGTAAAGATATCCGCCAATTGATATTGAGATGGAATAAAAGATATCTCAATTTTTCGTTTTGAAACACAATCCCTTAGAAAATGATGTCGAATCTCAATATGTTTAGTACGGTTATGATGAACCGGGTTTTGAGCAATATTTATAGCGGATATGTTATCACAAAAGATAGAAACACTTTCAAAAGAACATTTATATTCCGCTAAAGTTTGTTTCATCCAAAGCAATTGAGTACAACAAAAAGGCGCGGAAATATATTCGGCTTCGGCCGTTGAAAGTGAAACACAATTTTGTTTCTTTGAAAACCAAGAAACTAGGCAATCGCCTAAAAATTGACATGATCCGGAAGTACTTTTACGATCATCAATATTTCCCGCATAATCCGAATCACTATAACCTTTTTTTTGGAGCTTGATGTTGGTGAAAAGTTCTCTCTTTCAGGTCATATGGCGTGAACACCCACTGTCCACGAGCCATTTTGAATCCTCCATAGTTGTTATAGCCCCTATGACCTACAAAATAATTATTTTTAAGTACCCTATAGCTTTGGGGTCCATGGGGGTTAACCTTGAGACCTTTGGGTCTCCAAACAAAGCTAAAATTATTCTTCAATTTACAATGACTAACATAGTGACCAATTTTACCACAATAAAAACGAATAAGATTATGGGCACTACTAGCACGTACAAAAGTCGGAACTTGGTCTTTTTTCTTTGAAAGGGGTTAAAAGGTTTATAGCCAAGTCCTAATTTAGAATGCTCACCTCTTTGTGCATCTAAAATTTTTGTAACTTTATCTGTACTTAAGTTAAAACGATGCACATCCTTTTTCAAACATTCAAGATCTTTGGTGAGCGATTCTTTTTCGGTTTCAAGAGTATGAACTCTAGTAAGAGTAATAGCATGAGCTTTATCAAGAGATTCATAAGAAGTAAATAATTTTTCTTTTCAATTTTAAGCTCTTTATGCTCCTTTTTTCCAAGTATTGTATTTAACAATCAAATTTTGAAATTCAATTTGCAATTCATCAAAATCACATTGCAATTCATCAACTAAGGAAGAGGATGAAGCATTAGAGCGTACCTCGTTGTTTTCGTCATCTATGGCCATAAGACCATGTTTGGATTCTCCTTCTTCGTCGGTGGTTTCAAGTAGCTCATCCCAAGTTTTGACTTCCGCATTTAGAGCCTTCTTTTTTGGAAAAGGCTTCTTCTTCTTTGTTCCTCCTCCTCGAGTTTTGGGCAATTGGCTATGAAGTGCCCGGATTTTCCGCATTTAAAACACGAGTTGTCTCTCGGTTTTTTCACCTTATTTTTATTCACAAATTTTGCAAATTTACGAACAAGTGCGGCCGTCTCCTCATCATCCTCATCAATATCATAGTATGCATTATTAGAAGAAGATGCAAGACCTTTAGGAATATTTTGCATACCCGATTGATTGATGGATGGTTTGGAATTTTTCCTCTCCTTGAGATAGACTTCGTAGATGAGGAGGTTCCCGATGAGCTCATCGAATTTGAGTGTCTCGAGATTTTGTGCTTCTGTGATAGTCGTCACCTTTTCGGACCATGAGCCGGGAAGGGCGTTTAACACCTTGGTCACCTTGTCTTCTTCGGAGATGACCTTTCCAAGAGCCACAAGAGGATTGACAAAGTTGTCAAGCCTTTCCACCATTTTTGATATGCTTTCACCATCATGCATATTGAAATTTTCAAAATCTTTCACAAGTATTGTTTTTCTTGATTGCTTCACTTTCTTTGTGCCCTCATAGATGGTTTCTAATTTTTCCCAAACTTCATATGCCGACCTTATGCCTCTTATACGATTATACTCGGTGGCGGTAAGAGAGCAATGCAAAATATTTAAAGCCTTACCGTTTAGAGAGAAAGCCTTCTTGTCATTTTCATCGAACTCCTTGAAAGGTTTAGGAGTCGTGGTGTCGTCCCCCAATTTCTTGGTTGGTTGATCAACTCCTTCAATGACCACATTCCAAATGTCAAACCCGCACCCTTGTAGAAAGCATTCCATACGGTCTTTCCAAAATGCGTAGTTGTTGGTGTCGAATAGTGGTGGCTTGTTGGTGGAGGCGCCGGTGGTGAGATAAGCTTCATTCGTAGCCATGGATCTTTCCTCTTTACTCGAAACGAGCTAGCCAAAGAGTTTGACTCTGATACCACTTGTTAGTCCAAGTGGCTACGATAATCTAGAGGGGGGTGAATAGATTATGCCGATTTTTTGCAAATCGCCCTCTTTTTCGAATGAACAAGTAAATGACAAGAATATAAGTGCGGAAAATAAACAACACTCATCGATTTAAAGAGGTTCAACCCACCTAGGGCCTAATCCTCTACCACCCCAGTATCTCCGGGATGGATTTCAAAAAGAAATTTTTTTATTAATTACCACAATTAATACAACACCACCTTTGAAGATTACCACAATCTTCTTACAACACCTTCAAGGAGATTACCACAATCTTCCTTCAACACCTATGAAGAGTACCACACTCTTCAACACCTAAGATCACCCAAGTGTGTTCTTACCACAAGAACACTAACAATGATATCTTGTTTTGAATGATAGAAAAATTCAAGATTACAACTCAATAAATGAAGTATACAAACTTTGAGTGCAAGTGTAATCAAGAACAAAAAGCCTAGACCTCAAGATTGTGCAAGTGCAAGAACTTAGGCTATTACAACAAGAATGTAGAAATGAAAGCTTTGAGAATTTTGCAGATTTCTTGTTGTATTGTATGCTTGTGTGTTGTGTATTGTTTGCTTCAAATCTTCCTCTATTTATAGGAGAGTCTTCAAGATTGGATCTCCAACATAGGCTCCTACATCTTCACTTTTGTCTACAAAAAGAAGATCACAAGATGTAGAAATATAGTACAAAATTGATAAAGCAAATCTTGCTGATAATGGTTGTCCAACGGTTTGAATTTTGCTGACAAAGAACATAGGTTGAACGGTCGCGTAGAGATAGAAATTTAAATTTAGATCGCACTATCTTGCATAGGGGGACCGGTCGACGGGGGGTCCAACCGGTTGCCCCTATGTCTGACCGGTTGCCCTCTCAAAATTCAATAAAGAGAAATGATTCTGTAGTTGGGCAAAGTGCAGGCACCGGTCGACTGGGTGACCACACCGGTCGACCACACCGGTCGACCTGCCTCTTTCATCCCCAGTTTTGTTTTCTGTTTCAAGTTTCGACTTTCAGGCACAGGTTGCCCTCTAGGGCGACCGGTTGACCTCAAAACAGAAGTGTTTTCCGATATTTGACAAAAATAAACTTCAAGAAATACTCCAAAAAATTAGTAAAAACATTTTAAATCAATTGGTAGTATTTGGACAACATTTAGGGACATTGTTTTGGTGTAAAAACTTAGTTAAACAAAATCATCAAAATCTTGATAAAATAACATTTATCTAACAACTTTCTCATATTCTATATATTTACTATACATATGTTGCATATTATATATATATATATAGGGATTGGATCAAATGAGACCACATAATTTGAGTGAGACATTGTGGACTAATCCTGTCCACAAATCTGTAATTTTAGATGGTTGAAATTTACCCAAATAAATAATCATTTTTGATTTATTTTAAACCTGAAAAGGGCAACATTGTAATTGTGTAATTACATACATATAAATACACACGCAGGGCCTGCAATGTTTCAACTCGACGTCCAGAACGATCAATTTGTGATCCACTTTTGTGCTCTCCGATCAATTTCTCGACATCTTCCCTGCAGTGGAGCAGCACGATGGCGGAGTGGTTGTCGCCGTAGTACAGGACATCGCCGATGAGCTGATCGGGGCCGATTCCTTCCTCCTCGTGGATTTTCTCCATGCTCTTGTAGAAGCTGAAGTGAGGGACCTGTTTGATTTTCTCTCGCGCACACAACTTGTGAGTTTCTTTAGATTTGTCGCCCATGATGAGTAGGAAATCGACGTCACTGCAGTTGCGGCTGAGATCCACCATGAACGGGTACTTTGAAAATAATGTTGGTGTCATTGTGAATCCAAAGGGTGAAGAATTTAAAGTGGTGTTAAAGTGGGAAAAAAAGATTAATTAACAAAAAAAATTCTGTTTGAATTTGATGAAGTTGAATTTATTTATTATTTGTTTGAATTGGAGGATTGGTGAAGAATGTGATGCTGACGTGGAGAAAACGAGGGCATACGAAGAGGCAGTTAGAATTACTGTACACTTATATGTTTTTCGATGTATACTTAGATGTGTTTTGCTGTATAAGTAGTTAATTTTTATGTATGTATTTATGTTGTTGTATACTTGTGTTTTTTTTTTTGTATACTTATATGTGTTTTGTTGTATACTTATATATTTGTTTGACAATTGTAATATGAAGTACAAATATGATAAATATACAACATAATAGTGTTAAATATACAGTACAATAATGAGCGTGATTTTCTCTCTCTCTACAAGTGATTTACTTAATTCACGGTCCTCACATGTTAATGAGCGTGATTCTCTCTCTATATATAACTGATTCCTTCATTCACGGTCCCCACATATTTTTGTTTGACCATTTTAACATGCAGTAAAATAGTGTTAAGTATATAGCAAATATGTGATAAGTGTACAATATACTTGATACTGCATGGCAGAGCACATGCGTGATTTTCTCTCTCCAGCGCGATTTTCTCGCGATTTTCTCTCTCCCCACGTGATTTTCTCTCTCCTAATAACTGATTCCATATTTAGATGGTCTTCCACTTGGTTAATTTGACAATTATACCCTTATTTTGCTTTATTTAAATATTTAATGTAATTTTAACCCCTATTTATCTTAGCCATTGATATAGATAAGGGACGGTTGAGATGAGTCCATATTGTCTCACTATAATAAGTGGTCTCATTGGATCCTTCCCCTATATATATATATATATATATATATATATATATATATGTGTGTGTGTGTGTGTGTATTTATTGCATATGTAGGCTTTTCTGTGTGTTCTTTTTACATATATGTAAAAGTAATGCATACTTAGTATCATATTGTGTATATTTAGTATACGAGATGTTGCATATGTATACATATATGTAAAAGTCATTCGATATGTTCGATATGTGATGATTTTTTGGTAGAATTGAAGATTTCAATGGATGTATGCGCTTCAATATGTGATGATTTTGTTGGTAGAATTGAAGATTTCAATGGATATCGATGGTTTATCTAGTTCTGCAGGTTTTTGGCGTGAGGGAGGAGAAAGAGGTGGTGTATGCGTGATTTTAAGATACGTGATCAAAACATATTTCATTCCTTACAATTAGCATTAAATATCTTGGCAATTATTTTTGGACTAATCATCCGCTGCCTATTATACCCCTGGACATTTTGTTTTTCCTATTTTCCAATTCTTTAAAAATTTGCTATATCTTGGCCTTCCATTATTATTTTGGATGTTGTAGATGTATCCTTATGGTCTCATCTCGGGCTATAGTCTCACATGATCCTCTCCTTATATATATATTATATATATATATATATATATATAGGGGAGGATTCAATGAGACCACATTTTATGGTGAGACAGTGTGGACTAATCTCAACCCTCCCCCATTTACATCAAATGTTAGGAATAATTTGGGATAATAATACATTAACCATTTAATTAAATCCGAGAAAGGGTAAAACTGTCAAAACAAACATGTGGGACCATCCAAATATGGAATCAGTTATTAGGAGAGAGAAAATCACGTGGGGAAAGAGAAAATCACGTTGGAGAGAGAAAATCATGCATGTGCTCTGCCATGCAGTATGTTGTACATTTATCATATATTTGCGGTATACTTAACACTATTTTACTGTATGTTTAACATAATTTTACTGCATATTAAACTGGTCAAACAAAAATATGTGGGGGCCGTGAATCAAGGAATCAATCATATATATATATATATATATATATATATATAGAGAGAGAGAGAGAGACAGAGAGACAGAGAGAGAAAGAGAGAGAGAGAGAGAATCACGCTCATTAGTATGTAGGGACCGTGGATTTAGTAAATCAGTTATAGAGAGAGACATAAAAAATCACGCTCATTATTGTACTGTATATTTAATATATATTTACTGTATATTTAACACTATTATGCTGTATATTTAACATATTTGTACTGCATATTCAATTGTCAAACAAAAACATGTGAGGACCGTGAATTAAGGAAACAATTAACCAGATTATTCTAGGGCAGACCAATAATTACGGTATACCAAATGACAATAATTAAAAAATCAACAACTAATAGACACAAATCAATTAACTAAATTATTATAGTAAACTATGTCTAACTATACAATAAAATCATGTTATGTATGCAGTAAACTATGTCTAACTGTACAACAAAATCAGACAACATATACAATAAAACTATGTGTAACTATACAATAAAATCAGACTACCTATACAGTAAACTATGACTAACTATACAATAAAATAGACTATGTATACAATCGCCCTCGACGCGCTGTTCACTTTTTCTACCTCTTTTAGCTATGATTGACAAAACATCAGTCCTGGCACAAAAACCAAGAATAAAGTATCAGAGCAGAATATATAAAAACATATGGTAAAATTTAACTAAATAAGCATCAAAACACATATAAGTATACAACAAAAATCTCCTATTTTTTTCAACAAATATAGTTATACAGCAAAACACATATAAGTATACATCAAAACACATAAGTATACAACAAACATAAATACATACATCAAAAAATAACTACTTATACATCAAAACACATATAAGTATACATCGAAAAACATATAAGTATACAATAACCTGCTAAAATATAAGTATACATTAAACATATAAAACATGTCTTCTTCGACTAGAATAAAACTAGAACCTCCATTAACAAAAGCTTAACCACCATCACCGAAAAAATACATGAATGAAACAAACTAAACCCTAGATAACGATTTCAACTCACAATCCCATTCTCCCCAAAACACAACAAATCGCAATAAAATAACATATAAAACTTGTGCCTCCTCATCTTCTCTACCCACTTTCAAGAAATTTTCCAGCTGCAAATGTCGACTATTCTGTTTCCTGAAATTCTACTTTCTTTATTATATACGCTGCTCTCGAAGTCTTCGTCAACAAACTTACGGCGTCGTTTCTGCTCGGTAGCCCCAAAAAAGGAATCATCCTTAATGGAGGAGAACCGCTTCTTATTATTGCTCTTATCCTTAGCCTTCTCTGATGGCCTTTCATGGTTTTCCGTACAAAATTGATTTAGCCCTCGTTTTCATTTGAAACCGCAATATCCGACGCTCTCAACCGTGTGTCAAGAGCAATGTCGGATCAAAAAATGGAGTTCCAGAGCTTGGAAGACGCAAAAGAACAGATGGGAAAAACAGAGGCAGCCCCCGTTCAAGAAAGCCTGTGGAAACTAAAAAGAAATGGGAATGAAATTGCTAATAATAAAATTAAATCTTACCCTTTATTGATTTAACAAAAATAAATAAGGCCATTAAATTTGGTAAATCTCAACCATCTAAAATTTGAAATTTGTGGATAAGATTAGTCCACATTGTCTCACTCTAATTATGTGGTCTCATTTGATCCTATTTATATATATATATATATATATATATAATTTTGGTACATGTCAATTTGGGCATCGCCCGTCCAACCCCCTTCAGGGCCGATCCTGTTCCTTTAGCTAGTTATTTATTTTTCATTTTTAAAATGTATTGTATAAGAATTAATTTATCATATTATCTTTTTATATATCATAATAAAAAATTTAATTGATAATTTTCAGTAGACTAGTTCCACGGTTGAATCATTGAATAATTGACACATAGTTTTTGTTTAACTAATAATTAATATAGTTTTTATTTAACTAATAATTAATATTCACATTGAAATGTGTCAAACCTTCAAATGGACATATCTGACTCTCAACGTACAATAATTTAAAAAATTATATTTTAATTTCCTATACCACTCCGTGCCCACAACACATCATTAATTTAAACGAATCATATGTTTAATTCTCTCTTTATTAATAAATTTGTACCCAATAAGTGGCTTTTATTTGTCTCTGATAGGTGACTTTTACTTTCACTAAATAAATTTTTAATTTCTATTTGTGAGATTTTTTGTTCAAAAGATTCGGATAAGCCATTACTCGATGATACATGCCAGAAACGAGATCAATTTCTTTGATAAATATTTTGTCTTGTGCCGTCATTGCGATATTCTGGTTTTATGAACCAATTAGATTGGTTTAGGTATAAATTTTTTGTTTTGAATCTATATATGATATGTATGAGTTAAATTACCCTTTTGCCCTCCCATATAAGACAAAAAGCCTCCTGACACCAAGATCCGCGTGTTTTGTAAACGGGTCCCGACCCAACCCGAGCACCCGACCCGGTCCGACCCACGATAAGGGCCGTAGGATCACTGACAGGAGAGTGGACGCAATCTCGACATGTGGAACTAGTTAATACAGCCCACCCGTGTCAAGGTCTATAAATACCACACTCATCCACTGAAACAAGTATCTCATAATTTACTATTCACTTCGCACTATCAATTCTTAGCGACCTAGTGATCTGAAACTGACTTAAGCATCGGAGCGTCTTAGCCGGGGACCCACCTGGCTAGCCTAACGTTTGTTCTCTTTCATGTCAACCGAACTAAAGTACCTAGGAGCGAGGCGAGGCTCTCGAACTGAAGTACATCTGATTTATCCATACCCAAATCAGTTGGCGTCGTCTGTGGGAAACATGTTGAATTGATAATGGAAGATACACCAGAAAAGGCGAAGGGAACCCCACCCCATGGGCTGAACGGGAGATACACCAGGAAAGGAAAAAGGAACCCCACCTCGGGGATTGAACATGGAACCTCCGATGAGAATGAAGGAAACTCCACCCCGAGGGGTCTCACCCTCCTTTCATATGCAGGAATTGGGAGAGGAGGCGGATCCAATGATAAACATGCGAACCAGTGATTTCGAAAAAATGTTAGAGAAGATGCTAGATGATCGGGAAAGGTGAGGTAAGGCTCCCATGACCTCGCCCCCAAGGATAGTTCGAGAGGAAAAGGAAAATGTTGTTGAAGAGGCTATAGTTGAGGACGGGGAAGAGGTAAGCGAGCGGATGGCACCGAGAGCGAAGCAACCTGACTTTGTGCAAGTTAAACATCATAATAAAGGAGTGGACATAAATGAGCTCAGTGAGCAGATCGAGCTAGCTACTCTGAAGCTGGATGATTTGAAACGGAGGGGAGTTGTAACATCCGCATTGCAAAAGAGAGGATCCCCTTTTACTCAGGAAATCCTGGCAGAGGTGGTTACGCCATACTTCAGGGTGCCAGACCTCCCCAGGTATGATGGAAACAAAGATCCCCAAGAGCATCTAACGGCGTTTGATCACGTAATGCAGTTGTATGGGCAGTCAGACGCAATGAACGCTAGGATATTTATCACGACCTTGAAGGGCAAGGCCCAGGAATGGTTTACAGGCCTCCCCATGGGATGGTTTCGTATGATCAGTTAACCAAAAAATTCTTATATCAGTTCGCTAGCCAAAAGCGAGCTCGAAGGTCAGCGACCCACCTTTACACAATCCGACAAGCTGAGGACGAACCACTCCGGGAATTTATTAATCATTTTAATGATGAGGCGCTCGAGGTGCAAGACATGAGGATCGACATGATGACTAACATATTGGTACATGGTCTAAAAAAAGGACCACTTGCATCGGCGTTAGCTCGCGACCCCCCTGGTGATAAGGAGGAGTTGATGGGAATGACCCAGCGTTATATCCAGGAGGAGGAGATGAATGCTTTAAAAGATCAAGAATGGTCTGTGGCAAATCATGATATAAGAAGTAGAAAAGATCCTAGAGAGGGGCCGCGTTCTCGATCTGAAAAAGATCCTGAACGAGGCCAAGATCAGGATCACCCGCGAGCAGGAAGGTTCATTAAATACACTCCGTTGAATGCTCCGCGGGTGCACGCGCTAATGGCTATTGAGGGAAAAAACATGTTGAAATGGGCCCAAAAAATGAAAACGACCCCGGGGAGGAGAGATAATGGCAAGTATTGCCATTTTCACAAAGATCATGGTCATGATACTGAATATTACTTCCAGTTGAGGGACGAGATAAAGAGGCTTATACAACAAGGTTACCTGAAAAACTTCGTAAGGGTGAGAGAAAGCGAGGGTGAAGCCAAAAACATGCCTAGGGCAAGGAAGCCAGCATCGCCGACTCGACACCACTCGCGAAGTTGATCCGAAGCATGATTTGGGGTGGGGAGCGAAGGGATCAACCTCGCAAACGCTCTCGCTCGAGGCAGGGCAAATTAGATGACAACCTACCTCGATGAGGAGTGATACAAATGATTGTCAGAGGCCCTTGTGGAGGTGATACGCAGAGTGCGAGGAGGAGGAATATGCAAAATTTGGCGCGGGCACCAAAAGGATCCTTGGGGATAATGAGCATACAAAAAGCGAGCCCGATTAGTTTTGATGGTCGAGACCTCAAGGGTATCGAGGTAGGGCAAAATGATCCGATGGTAGTAACAATTGATATTGCTAATTTTCCCGTGCAAAAAACCTTGGTCGACAATGGGAGTTCTGCGGATGTGATTTTTCTACATGTGTTGAGAAAAATGGAACTTGATATAGCGACCTTGCAACCAGTGGATACACCACTAACTGGTTTCGGAGGTAGCGAGGTGATACCTTTGGGAACCATCGATCTCCCTACCTCGCTCGGAGCGAAGCCGTGCAGAAAAACGGTGATGATAAAGTACTTGGTGGTAGATGCGCCATTCGCTTACAATGTGATCCTTGATAGACCAGGGCTAAATCAATTCCAAGCAATCATCTCCACTTATCACTTAAAAATGAAGTTCCCCACGGTGGGGTGAGTTGGCGAGGTACGTGGGGATCAGAGGAGCGCGCGGGAATGTTATAATCCCTCGCTTAAAAAGAAGAAGGGAGAGAGAGAGATCAGAACCATCAAGCAAATTACCCGAGAAGAGGAAATGGGCATGACAAAAAAAGAAACGGAGCAGCATAAGAAGGCAAAGATGATCGAGTACATGATAGAACCGGTGTAGCAGTACAAAACGGTTGAGTTGGATCCTAGCGACCCAACTAAGTCAACACATATTGGCTCACAAATGGAGCCTAACTTGGAGCTTATGACCATACAATTTTTAAAAGAGAATGCGGACATATTCGCGTGGAAATCATCAGATTTTAAAGGCATAAGCCCCGAGGTCGTGGTACATCGCCTGAATGTTGATCCGTGATAAAACCGAATGCATGAAAGCGAACCTTTGGGGCGAGAGAAACCGAATTATTGAGGCGAGGTCAATAAACTTCTCGAGGCGGACATGTTGTTGAAATAAAATTCGGGAGTGGTGTCGAACGTAGTGATCGTTCCTAAAACAGCGGATAAATGGAGGATGTGCACAGATTTTACAAATCTGAATAAAGCATGCCCAAAGGATCCTTATCCGCTGCCCCGCATTGATCTTCTGGTGGACTCAAAGACAGGATGCGCTCTTTTGAGCATGATGGATGCTTATCAAGGCTACCACCAAATATTTATGGCAGACGAGGATCGGGATAAGACCTCGTTTGTAACTGACAAGGGGGTATACTGTTATAGGGTGATGCCATTTGGCCTAAAGAATGCTGGAGCGACATACCAGCGTTTGGTAAACCTTATGTTTAAAAGCGAAATCGGGCGGACAATGGAAGTGTACGTGGATGACATGCTGGTAAAAAGTGAGAAGGAAGAGGATCCCTTGGAGCATTTGAAGCGAGCTTTCGATATTATGCGGATCTACGGGAAGAAGCTGAACCCACCGAAGTGTACATTCGGGGTTAGAGGAGGAAAATTCATGGGATTCATGGTAAATGAACGAGGCATCGAAGCGAACCCTAAAAAAATTAAGGCGATCCTAGATATGGCTTCGCCTCGAACTGTTAACGA